>NQMI01000114.1:0-113352 GCA_002270565.1 Stenocarpella maydis
CGAGCGGGGGCTTCTTGAGCGTGTTGCCCTTGTTTGCGTTGGGGGAGGCGAGGTACCTCAGCGAGAGGGACCGGGCGAGCCTGTTCTCCGATGGTGACGGCGCGGGGTCTGCCGGCGAGGGCAGGCGCTGCTTGGCCGAGACGTCGTTTGCTGGTGTGTGGAGCCATGTCCTTACTGGGTGGCCTCCCAGGCCGTGGACGAGAATCACGCTGGCGGTTGGTCAGCGGGGATTCCTGGATGGACACGGGGGGGGGGGACGTCTTTACTCGAGGTTGACGCCGGCGCGGTCGTCCGGCTCATAGATTACGCTCAGTCCGGTGGACTTGATGTTCTCTCTTGGGACCTTCATGACGCCGGCCGCACCAGAATACTGAGAAGCCGCGAGACTGACAGCGAGGCGTCTGCTACCCCATCCAGGGGCGATGGTGCACAAGTCAGGTGAGGTGGGTTTATCAGATGGGCATGATCAGGTCGTGATGCTCTCTCTCACCTCAACTCTCCGCCCCCGCAAAAGCCGCGGGAACAGCCGGCGCGAACCACAGGCACTTGGCGGGCTGCAGCGCGGGCGTGCCTTCATTTCGTGCTGTTGTGCCGGTGGTGGATGGTCAGGGTGCTAGTGCCCAGGGCGCCATACAAATAAGCTCTCGGCCGAAGACTTACATGTTATTACTATACTGTGTAGCTGCGTGGTTTAGGTCCAAGAGGGCTCCCTGGGGGGGCTGGGCACCTGTACAGAGTTGCACCGAGCAGCAGCTTTCCGGATAGTCTCGCATCCGGATCCTTGCTTGCGAGCCTGGCATGTCTGCTCTGCAACCCCCCCCCCCCGCGTCTTCCGTGCCCGATTCCAAGAGCCAGCCCGGCTGAGCCATCCACACCGCAATGTAGGTTGCCGACGGGCCGACGTATAGACGAAAACCACAGCATCGCTGGTATGAGGGACACGTGTGGAGGCACGCCATTCTCGTGTCGGTGGGGAAGCATGCTATCAGGTGTGACGCGCCATTCCGAGTATGCCATACCGGCCGCGAGATTAAATGGGATCGACGGCGCATCGCGTATAAGGCTGGGCTGGGGAACAACGTCAAGAAAGCTGAAACATGAATCGGAAACGCAACGCCAGAGCTTGAGGGGGGCGGCTTCAGAGGGTGCTACGGGAGCAGCGCCTGCGTGGCATCGCCCACCGCTTGGGTGGTTTGTTACTTGTTCACAACACCCCGTCGGGCAGGGCAAGGAACAGCAGGAAGTTGGGGGAACAGTTGGGCTGGATATCATAAAAAATAGGAGATAAACCTGGGTAATAACAATAACACTGCTATAGTCCGCCCCGCCCGGAAATTGACTGCGACCCTTTCTCATGCCCTATACTAGTTAGTATAATAATAACCAGAGGGGTCTGCCGTGCGGACGTCGCACCCGCGCAGCCACTTGATTAGCAGGGACCACCCCCCCCCTTCTCATTAATACTACCAACTTTAATCCTCATCCCAGCACACGCGCATCGACGTCGGCAGGGGCGTGATGCTGCTCCAGTCCTCGGTCATGTACGCCCACGACCCGTCCGCCTGGGCGACCCTCTTCAGCTCGCCCTGCGGGCCGGGGGCGCGCCGGACGTTCTTCCTGCTGAAGACGGCGCGGAACATCTCGGCCAGGGCCGCCGTGTGCACGCCCCGGGACAGGTGTGGGTTCGAGCCCAGCCCGTAGTCGCCGTGCTCCCCCGCCGGCCGCGCCGGGGCGACCCTGAGCGAGTCCGCCGAGTCGAGGCTGTCCCCCGGGGCGGACGCGCTCCCGGACAGGCGGATGCCCTCCATGGCGTAGCCCAGGAGCTCCCTGGTGTTCCCGTCCGAGGGCGCCTCGCTCGCGAGGGCCTGGATCGCCGAGAGGTGCTTGCTGTTTGCCGGGGACAGGTAGAAGTCCACGGCTCGGGCGAACTAGTTAATCACCGGGTCAGATCAGGATCGCGCGGCCGGGTCAGGTCGCAGCCACTTACCAGCGAGCCCTGGACCGCGACAAAGTGGGAGGCGGTGGGCAGTATGTGGCCCAGGGCAATATCAGACGCGCTCATGCCGCTCTTGGCCCAGCCCTTGATGAGGCCTGTGCCGTGGGCACGGACGGGGCCTGCGCGGCCCGGGCCACCGAGGAGGCTCTTTAGCCCCCGGCCTGTGCCCGTGCCGGTGTTGGCCTCGATGAGCTTGGCCAGCTGCTCACTAATGGCCCTGGCGGCCTGCCTGAGGGGGAACGTCCTGACCGGGTCCTCGTTCAGGAAGAGGGTGATGTAGATGAGTGCCAGCATAGAGTGCAGCTCCTCTTCGGTGTAGGTGCCCCCGGGGCCGGAGGGGGTCTTGAGGGGCAGGTTGAGGAGCTGCGAGGCAAATTGGACCTGTCGGGGGGCTTTAGCAGGTGCTTATTGTCTCGAAACACACATGGCTGCTGACGTTTGCAACATTACCGACGTCTCTCACGATATCGACCATGCGAGTCCCGCCCAGCACGTAGCTCTTATCCTTGAGCAGCCGCGCCATCGTCTGCTTGTAGAACTCCCTGGCCACCTCCGAGGACGCGTCGCCGGATGACTTCTGCGCACCCGCCCCGGCCCCATTGGTTGAAGATGCTCCGGCCTCGGGCGCGACGCGGATGGTGCCCTTGTCCAGGAGGGAGGCCATGGCCTCTCTCCAGGCTGCGCTGGCCTGGCCCGGGCCGTTCTCCGAGTCGACGCCGACGCGGACAGGGATGTGCGCCGGCCGGTCCCAGGTGAACAGCATGGCGCGGTTGAGGGACTTGAGGATGCGGCGGTTCTCGGACGGTATGACCATGGGGTAGTGGGCATAGACCGAGTTCTGCCTGAAGTGGTCCGGGAAGGCCCGGATGAACAGCTTGTAGAACACGCAGCCGTGGTTGACGTTGAGGTCGTACTGCACCTCGTTGAAGCCCCAGCTGGTGAGCGACCGGGGGCTGTAGTCGGTCGTGTAGTGCCTGTCGCCGCGGACGAGGCACACGGCATCGCTCAGCACCACGCGCGAGATGGTGTACGTCGGGGCGATCCCCACGCCGGGGACCATGGGGCTCTTGGCCTCCTCGGCGACGAGGCCCGGGTACAGCTCGACAAAGTCCGGGTGCTCGTACAGGTGGCGCAGGGAGCTGGCGACCTCGGGGTCCGAGTTGAGGTCCTCAAAGGTCTCGTACGGCCTGAGGCCAAAGTGCCGCCGGAACTCGTTGAGCCCCGCGACGTGCCACTTGCGCGCCTGCAGGATCCCCAGGATCTCGACCGGCCGCATCGAGATGGGCACGTTGCGCGCGCCAAACGCCCCCGCGCAGTCCTCGATGGCGGACGTGATGCACTCCACCAGGTCGTCGTCCCTGAACCTGCCCGTCGCCGGGTCGCGCTGGTACCCGCCAAAGGTCCGCTCCGCCGGGTCGTCGGGGATGCTGGCCTCGAACTTGGCGAAGCCCACGGCCATGTCCCGCACGCCGACCTGCGTGGCGGGCTTCCCGAACAGCTCCGCGTAGAAGTCCTGGATCCACCTGTCGTCCTTCTCGGAGATGCAGCTGTGCCACCTGTAGCACAGGTTGAACTCGGCCGAGACGACGTTGCCCGTGCCCGCCTCGGCGCCCTTGGACGTGCCGGCGTCGCGGCCCATCTCCTGCCGCGGGTCCAGGGTCCAGGTGGTGTCGCAGCGGTTCAGGTTGACAATGTTCCTGACGTAGTCCACCAGCGTGATGTTGATGTACAGGCCCGATGTGACGAGCCGGGCCGTTTGGAAGAGGTCCTCATCGTACTTCCTCCACGCCGCCGCGCTCTTCCTGTGCGCCTCGTCCTCCTCCTTGTCATTGTTGACGGGCTGAGCATCAGAGATGCCCGGGCGCGGGCCTGGAGGCGGCGTGAAGCGGCCGCCCTCATTGATCAGCGCGAGATGCTTCGCAACATGGTTGTGGAAGCGGTTGAACATGATGAGCAGGACAGAGACGCCAGCTGGCATCCCGTTGAGCCGCTTGTCTGCGTACGAGTCCGGCTTGAGCATCCCATCGCGGAATGTGCGGATGGCGTCCTGCATCTCCTGGTTGCTACCGTATAGCGGCGACAGGTCCAGGTACGAGGATGTCTTGGACTTGGTCATGTCGCGGGAGTCTGTCCAGAACAGGTCATGGATGATGATGGTGGCCCAATACCACAGGATACTCGACACCCTGTTGGGGTGCTTCCTGTAGCCGCTCTCCGAGCGCCTCATCACAGAGTCGTAGATGAGGCCCGGGTCTGGCAATGCTCCAGGAGGCATGATGGTGGGACGAACCGAGCGGGCATATGTCGTCCCGGCAGCGCCCATTGATGGGTACAGAGGGTTGTTGTTGGACCCATCCGCGGCGCGGTACATGGTCTTGTCGCCAATGTAGTTCAGGACGGGGTGGTCCAAGCTGTACCATAGCTCCCCGATGAGCTGGTTCGTCAGCAGCACCCGGGTCCTAGACCTCGTAGGGAGCCCTGCGACAATCTGGATGATGCGCTCCATGAGCATGGTCTTGTCATCGAGCGGCTCCGTCGCATGGACCCTGCTCTTGATGAGGTCCACGATGGTCTTGACATCTTTCACAGGAGTTAGCCCGTTGGCGCATGTGCAGTGGCTTCGGCAATGTGCGTACCTTTCTTCCCTAGATGCTTCAAGTCCACCTTGAAGCCAGTCTGCCTCCTCCTGGTATTGAGCGTCCCGTCCCCAAGCTGCGTGGGCAGTGGGGTTCGGGACGAGTGGAGGGACTGAGCATAACGTTTGAAGGAGATCAAGACGCCATTACGATCAGATCCAAGAGGTTGGTGATGTTCTGCAGTTGCCAGCGGTGGCAGAGGTCCAGAGTTGGCTTCGAACCCATTCGCTCTTGATTCTGCAGCACCGTGCGTACCGTTCATGCCATTTGTCGCTCCGGTGTGTGGTGGACTCATGTTGAATGGGGGCTTTCTGTATCCAGGACGTCTCTCAAGGTTTGGTTAGGCGAGGCACTGAGGCGGGCAGGCCACCACCCAAGAATCTTCAGATATAAGACACGAGACTGCGTCTGACAAGGTCAAGAGGGGCTGAGGATTGTGATGAGTAAAGCCAACTTGCTTCTTGGACAGCACAACCCCCCTCACAGATTGATACACTTGCTCAGCACAGCTGGTCTTGATTCGGGATTTCTCAAGCCGCGCTGGTGGGATACGGCCAGCAGCTGGAAATGGCGTGTCCCATCCTCAAAGGCAGCGTGGGATGAGCAGCCAGCCATGATATCAATCATTTCCCGCCCACGGATGGCCCTTGTCCTTCCCAATCGAGATGCAAGCGGGAAGAGCTGAGCGAGCCAGGGATGTTGTCGTGCACGCCGACGCCGATCGTAACTCAAGCCACCCAAGCTGCTGATTTTCTTTGTCGAGTGTGCCTCATCTGGGGTGGTTTCTCGAGATCGGTGGCACACCCGCATGCCGTGCGTGCCATTCGTGCTGGCTACGTGGCGTGCGCAGGTAAGACGTGCGATTATTCAGAGCCTCGCTGGAAAACCCCCGGTTGCTCCATCTCTGCCAAGATCATCATCCTCTCAGGTGTGATTGAGCCAGCCACCGCGCGGGGGGCGCTTACGGGCGACCCTGAGTGACATGATTTGCGGTCAAGGATGGGGGCTGTCACCAACAGGGACCCGCCCAGATCTGAGATGAGATGGGGCGGTAAAAGGGCTGAATAATGCCAAGTATGGGTTTTCGATGCTAGAGGAATTGCCGACGCGAGACTATCTCTGGGCTGTGGCCGTCCGAGGAATGAGGTACAAGTACGCACCCGAGCATGCACAAGCTCCGCGTATCACGTAGGACGGCGTGGGACCGGCGCGGTGTGTCTGTCCTGCAATACCGGTCGGGACACGTCTCGGTTCTCTGGCCCGTCCCGGCTTCCTAGCCCCCGCGAGAAGGCGTGGGGTTGGAGACAAGACTCATGGAAACTGCTTTTCCAATGGGGCCATCGACGGCAAATGCCGTCCTGGCGGGACCAATAGGCATTATTCCCCGTTGATCCCTGTGCTCCATGTCATTATCGCAGAACACCAAGGGGCCTGCGTGCGGCTGGAGATTGGGCCGAGACATGCAGCTGGCCAAAGTTGGGTTGCGCAGGGTGGTATGCTTAGCCGATATCTGCAATTTGGGCGTAGATCTGGCGAGGGTGGAGACGGTTGGCTTTCAAGCGGCTGGCTTTCACTGCGTCACCAACTGCTGCCAGATTGGCGAACAAGAGGGTTTGGGAACCAATGGCAGACAGAATTGGAAGTCAGAGTCGACGGGCGTCTGACTTCGGACCACCCGGTCAGACGGGACAGGCGGTGATCTGTAGGTAAGGAGAATGGTACTTGAAAATCGACGCTCGCCTCACTGGCATGCGGCCGCATTGCCTGGTAGATCCCCGGCACTATTGGGCAAACGAAGCCACGCACCCCCACACACCAAAAGATGGCTGCAGGAAAAGAGGCGCATCTTCGTGAGACGGAGATCGCTCACACCGGACGAGGCGGTCAGGCTATGAGCCCACGTCTTAAACAGGGCATGAATGGAGCTCTACGCGCCCGCTTCCTCTCGACTCCTATACCAAGCAGAGCACCAAGTCCCAGCCCCGGCGCGAGACCGACGATGCACAGACAAGTGAGCACAGCACCGGGGCGTCGACACAAGCCCCGGAAACTCGTTCTGTGTTTCGATGGGACGGGGAACAAGTTCCATGGGAACGATAGCGACTCCAACATCTTGAAGATATTCAGGATGTTGGATCGAGAAGCAGATGACCAATATCATTATTACCAGCGTAAGTACCACGAAAGCACTCGAGCCAGCCTTGATATACGCAACAAGCTAACGACGCTTTTTTTTTTGGTTCCTGGTACAGCCGGTATTGGCACCTATGTGGTGACCAAGTCCCTCTCGCACACCTCACTGAGGTCGCGGCTGCGCTCGTGGTACACAAAGGCCAAGGACAGCGCGGTAGGCTCGTCGTTCGACCAGCACGTTGTCGGTGGGTACCGCTTCCTGATGCGCTTCTACTCGAGCGGCGACGAGATTTACATCTTCGGCTTCAGCCGCGGCGCCTACATCGCCCGGTTCCTGGCCGAGATGCTCGACTACGTCGGGCTTCTGTCGCACGGGAACGAGGAGATGGTCTCGTTCGCGTGGAAGGCCTTCTCGCAGTGGCAGTGCCGCCGCACCGCCGGCGAGGGGGACGTCGAGGGTCTCAAGAAGAAAGCCGAGATGTATGAGTTTCTGAAGGGCTTTCGCGAGACCTTCAGCCGCCCCGTGAGGAGGATCCGATTCCTGGGGTTGTTTGATACGGTCAACTCGGTGCCCAGGTTCGAGACCGCCTGGATGGAAAGGAGCAAGTTTCCGTACACGGCGCGAAGCTCGGCCAAGGTGATCCGCCATGCCGTCAGCATCGATGAGCGGAGGGCAAAGTTCCGTCAGGACCTCATGTACCAAAGCCGAGGGAGCAAGAAAAAGCGCACACAGCAGCACGGGGTTCACCTCCGTACGAGGAATAAGGTGTTAAACAACTTTCGTGAGAAGGACCAGCATTGTCCTAAGCCTGGCTCCACCGAGGCACGTGCGGTCGAGAGGGAAGATCGTGGACGCCGGGAGTCGTATTTTGACCAGCTCAACGTGCCGGGAGCTGATGAATTCGGAGAGCCTTCGCCATATCGCAGTCACTCTCGCTCGAGGTCTCGGGCCACGCACCGCACAGCCGATGACGGTGAATCCACCCTGTCGGAAACAGGGCCAGGTGATGACGGCGAGGAGCTCGAGTCGGAGGACGAGGCGGATCAGGATATCAACGAGGTCTGGTTCGCCGGAGGTCATGGAGATGTCGGAGGTGGGTGGGAAGTCGAGCCGGGCACCAAGAGCGCCAGCCATGTGCCACTTGTATGGCTGGTGCGCGAAGCCATGAAGGCTGGCCTGAAGTTTGACACAGAAAAGATTGTCGCCATGGGATGCGCTGATGTCTTGGGCTGTGAGCCTGGATCCACAGAGCATAACACAGCTGTCCCAGACATCCGTGTCGACCCGTCGAGCCCTCCCACCTCACCCGAAACCACTGACAACACTGGACCGAAGCCGTCCACCAACGGTCTCCAGTACAACGCTGCCAATCGAGAGCCTGAGCAGAGCCCGTTCCACGAGCTGATGCATAAGGCGCACGTGGCTCGCACTCACGATTCCCTCAGCTTTGACTGTGGCATGAGCTACATGTCGGTGTTGGCTTGGAAGATCATGGAATACATACCTTTTCGCAGGATGGATCTCCAACCAGACGGCACCTGGAAGCCGATTCGGTGGCCTCTGCCCGGTGGGGAAGTGCGCGACATCCCTGACGATGTCAAAATACATGGGAGTGTGATCCGAAGAATGCAGGCGGACAAGAAGTACCGCCCGGGCAACCTCATTGTCGGGGGCGGAGGCAGAGGGTGCAGGGTCGCTCCAGAGGAGTACGGGATTGGTCAGTGGGAATGTGTTGCAAGCCCAGGATGTCCGGCCGAGGAGGTCTGGCAGAAGGCTCGCCGCAATGACTCGGATACGTCGTGAAGAGGAGTAATACTTATTCATCTGTTGTTTAATGATGCTGCCTCGTTGACGTGTAGTAAATATCATATCTCACCTAGGGAGAATACCTCTCATACAGTCGTTTCCAGTGGGCAAACTCCAACAGGACATCCTCGACTCTACCATCCTCCATCGGGTATCCTCCAGTGAGTATTATTATTGGTGTGTGGGCGGGGGTGTCGTTCATGTATTGGCAAGTGTATTGGGAAGTGGACATTGTAGCGGGGAGTGATGTGGGTGTGGCATTGTAATCCAACACGGTCAACCGTATCAGCGGTCTTCCCTGCCAACAACCTAGTGACACAATAATGGCCGGGTCTTTTCCGCTAGTTTTCCAACATATCCATCAATCTTGCAACGGCGTACGTGCACTCAATCGTGGCCCTGTGTTGCCTTCCATGTGACAGACCGCATCACCCTAGCGCAGACCATAGAACTTCGAGGGCGGGTGCGCGATGCAATCTTCCTGGACTTCACGATTGACACACATCATATTTCTGACTTTCGAAAACCCGATTTCCCTATTGAGTGGAATGGTGTCCTCGGCGGCTGGAACACGAATGACACGGAAGGCGGCTCCTGATTTCTAAGGCGTAGCGATTCGCCACCGAGCCACTCCTGTACCGATCCCGCCATCATATTAGGTGCTCCCGTGTTTGGTGCGTGTCCTCAGTTGAGGCATCTTTTCTTGGTCCCCTGCTCTGTGCCCATTGTGGGTTTACCCGCATCGTCGAGATCCAGCTTCATCTCGGCTTTCGTGCAGGGCCCGGCGGCGGTGGCGGGTTGGTCGGCGAGCCACGGAACTGGTTCATCAACTCCTCGACGAAGTATTTCGGGAAAGACTTGGAGTCATTCGGCCCGGGGAGTTCTGTAGCCTCGCCTGGACGCAGTGGCTCGTTCGGATCGCGGCCGTACTTCTGGTCTTGCACTTTGCGGTGAATGCGGCGGACTGTGTTGTGGAAGCCCGGACTGCGGAGGATCTGTTGTCTTCGTGTCAGCCTCTCTCCGGTCCCCAGGACGGCTGTTTTGCTTCGAATCGTACCCTCGCGACAATATAGTCCTGCAGATTATCCAGATTTAGCTGCGGCTCCACGGTAATTCGGGGGTGGAGGATGGGTTCCGGCTTGGGCGACAGAGGGGCGACTTACCTCCAGAACGAGGGCTGTCCTGATGATGTAGTTTACCCAGAATGCCATGGAGGGCTGATGGAGCTGGCCATATCCATATGTGATGATTCAGTTCACGATATCAGTACTTTGACCGGGGAGGGCGGGGACAAATGGAGGGAGGAATGCTGATGTTGCGCTCGAGGCGGCCTCCGAGGCGGTCACTTTGGACGTGATGGCGATTATGTAAGCTGTCAACGTCCGTTCTTACAAGCCCTCTAAAGCCAGGCTGCTTGCTCGCTTGTTGGTTCTGTCCCAGACATTTGACGAATAATGGAACTTCTTGGGACTGTTCGTGTGGCATTTCCAATTCCTATGACCCTAATTCTGGGGGGTTTGGCCAATGCACATGCAGACCTCATCTCTTCATCACTTAGGTATTGCAACCATGCTCTCCACTGCAGCCAACATCAGTAGTACTGCTTGAGCTCAATGACTCGGAGCAACACGCTATGACTCGTTCCAAAAAGAACTTCCAAGCCAAATCCTCAGAGCCCGCTGTCGACTCCACCCCTGAAATTCGTGCTGTTCTTTGGCAACTCGCGTCTCCGGAGTCTCATCGCCCCGACCCCATTGCTCTCGCTCCATGCACCACGATTGGCCGCCTATTGATAGACGGCGACCTGTGCCTTCTGGAGCTTCAGTTCCTTCTCCGGGGTCTCCTTCGGGCTCTTGACGAGCGCCCCCGTAATCACGTACGCGATGGTTCCGGACTGGCCTATCTTGCGTGCTGGTACGGACAAAACATCCTCAGCTTCATCCTCCCACTCCGAAATGGGCTTGCCCACAGCGCCAGCCAGAAGTTCGACTCTGAAGACGTCTTTCAACTGTCGAATCATCAGGGCGAGCTCGACAGCGTCGTCGCAGATGGCCTTCAGTTTAATTGGTCCGTTCTCCTCTGCCGCCTCGTCTCTCATCTCGAGAAGGCCGAGAATGTCCTTGATGGTAGCCTGAGCAATGAGATAAATACGGCTGCTGTTGTCTCTGAGCTTCTCTGTAGCCTTGAAGGTGGCGTTGCGCCATTCGATGACGTGTCCGCGGTCATCTACTTCTTTGTTAATAACAAAAAAACGAACATGAAGAGTAGTCCACCACTCATAGTCTTAATACTCACTATCTGCAGAATACAAGTTTAGGGCTTTTTCCACCTTCTGTATGTGGTACTCAAGGCCCTCATGGCCGCCTCCAAGGAAGAAAGGTTGAGAGCGAAAAATGAAGTGGTGAATGATCTCGAAGACGATTGAGCGAAGACGGTCATATGAGAGTGGAATTCGTGACTCGAAGAAGTATCTCTGGTCGTTAGATAGAGTTTTTGGGTCAATTCGGTCCGTGATTTCCGGTTTCCATGTCTGCCTGACCAGCCCGATCATTTTTGAACACAGAGCTGAGAACTTGAAAGACACATCAGAATCGGGGACCTGCTGCTGAGATTCACGAACAATCATCTGACGCAAGCGATCCTTCATTCGGGTAGCATCGTTGATCTGAGTCTTGAGTCGGACAATCTCGTTTCGATGATCGTTCTTCTCGGAAGCAAGCTTCTGCTCGAGATGTCTTGCATGGGCGACCCAGCATTGAAGCTCCCGCTCATCCTCGTCCATCTGTCGCTTCAAATTCCTGTTGGTCCGTCGGGCTTCTTGATTTGTCTCTTCCAAGTGTTGGATCTGCTTGCTGGCGTTTCTGTTATATTTTTCGAGTTTCTCTTTTGCCTTTTGTAGGTCGGTGATCTCCGCATGGTAATTTTGGAGCCGAGCCGTGAGCTCACTGTCACGCGGGCCTGACAACCGGTCGCAGATGTCGGAGACTATCTCTTTCTTTTCTTGATTGTCAGCGATTGTCAGAAGTGCTGTCAGTGTAAAGATCATTAACCTACGATGCTGGTGCTCCACATCTTCTGCTTGTTTTCGGGATCTTCTTTGGGTGAGGTACGCTCGTGGCCCTCGTTTGTGATGGTTACGAAGCCACCATTCGGGGACTCTGAGAGGTCTATGAGATCTTGCCCCTGAGCTGTGGGAGGAATGCCGCGATCTTGAATCATGCCTTGATCGTGGCTCATGGGTTGGCTGCCATCTGGTGGGGCAGCGAGATCAACCTCCATTGGGTCGGTCATTTCGTCGAGTAGTGAAGACTTTTGCAAGTGCAGATGGTGATACAGGAGATAAACGGCGCTGCCAGTGCGGTTGGTAGATGAGGTCCTTTGTGGCGTACCTCCTGTCTTTGGGTGCTGGTTGAGGGAGGGAGGAATGCCACTGGTTGCATGTGGTGGAAGGGAGAAGGAAGAAGACTTGGGCCTAGACACACTGGCTGAAAGTTGCTGGCAAAGGTGAAACGGAGCTCCAGGTAGACAATGCAAGCGCCATTCTGGTTTGCAGCCAGGCCAGGCCAGCCAGGCCAGCCAGCTTCACCTCTGCCTACTGGTTGTAAAGTGGGCCTTCCCCGTCTGATATTGACAACACTCCGTTGCTGCACTGCTTAAAATCTTCCTTTCCTCAACCGCTTGTTTCGTTCCTTCTTCAAATCCCAATCTCAAGAGCGGTATCGCACCGGTATCGCACCTTGTGCATCAATTCCTTGATCTCAGAACAAACTTTTCATCACGACAAGAAACCCCTCCACAACGTCCCTCGTTGCATCCATCTCGCGCACCATGCCTGCGCCGTCCGACAACAAGCTACCAGATGACCGCCTGGTGATCGCACTGGACTTTGGCACAACCTATTCTGGAGTTGCATATGCCTTCAACGTTCCAGGAAAGAAGGCCGATGCCCACGCTATCCAGGACTGGCCTGGTGAGTTTCTCATCTCTTGCCTCCCTTGCAACACTCCCAAGTCTATCGCTCGTTACTGCTGCTTTTCGATGGGGGGCTTCGGCCGGCCAATGAATTGCAATAGTATATTCCATTACCATCTGTCTCACAGAAGGTTCCCTATGCACATCAGCCAGTAGGCATTCTTGGAAGCATCACTGACAGTCAGCCCCCTAGGCCTTGAGGGATTCTGCCAGCCGAAAGTTCCGACCCTCATCATGTACGATGACAAGAATGCCTCCAAGTTGAAGTGGGATGGCGAGGTGGACTGGCGCGACCCTGCCGTCCGTGGCGTCAAGCTCCAGCTGGATCCTACCCAGCCGAAGCCGATCTATGTCCCAGCCCACAGCATGAGGAAGGATCTCAATGCCAAGTCAAAGGTCCCCATTTATATCGCTGCGGACTTTATTGGTTCCATCTACAAGCACGCGCTCTCAGTCATTGAGTCTGCGGGCATCCGAGACTACTTCGATTTCTGGCACAAGGATTTCATCTTGACCGTGCCCGCTGTTTGGTCTGACAAGGCAAAAGACCTGACCCTGCAGGCAGCTAAGAAAGCTGGCATTTACCCAGTGACCTTGGTCAAGGAACCCGAGGCCGCGGCCCTCCATACATTGACCGCTCACGACCACGCGATCAAGGCTGGTGATGCCTTTGTTGTCTGCGATGCTGGTGGCGGTACAGTCGACCTCATCACCGATGAGGTCCAAAACACCGAGCCTCGTCTTCAATTGGTTGAGCTTGTTCCTGGAAAGGGTGGAATGGCCGGATCCCTTGGCTTGAACCAGCGTTTTGAGGAGTCCGTGAAAGAGGTTGTTGGCGAAGACCAGATCTATCTGCTCAAAAAGACCATCGGCTGGGCTAAGACTCTGGATGAGTTCGACAAGAACATCAAGACCGCTTTCGACGGAAAACCTGACAAAATCCACTACGTTACCTTCCCAAAGGCAGATCTCCAGGATGACTTCGACGTGGGACTGAGCGGCAACTGCTGGGAGATGACTGAGTATGTTGAATTCCATCATGTGCTCTTGATATCATAACATTAATATATTTCACCAGAAACGTTCTTGAGAATATCTTCCGCCCCATAATCGACCATATCCTCCAGCTGGTAGATGAACAGGTCACAAAAGCTCGTGCTAAGCGGAGCGGCCGGCGACCCAAGGTAACAACCTGAGCCAAGACCTTCTCTGCCGACTATTTTCTAACATGGGCTGTTTAGGCAATCTTTTTGGTCGGTGGATTTGGCTCAAGCCGCTACCTGAAGCATCGACTGGAGCAAGATTACAAGCCACAGAAAATTCAAATTGTCCAGCCTCCTGATGCTTGGGGAGCCATCGTCAAGGGTGCCGTCTCAGTCGTGTTTCAGTCCAGGCCAGTGTTTTTTCCACACAGGCAGTTCGTCACTACGGAACCTGTTCCTGGCATGTTTACGACGCAGAGAGAGACCAGGGAAGATACTACCAGTTCTGGCCTGATGACGGCACCTACAGGGTTGAGCAGCTCACCTATTTCATTCTCATCGGGGAGGATTTGAAGCGCGACCAGACTATCAAGATCCCGGTGCGTCGTATCCTTCAAAAGAATTACACCTCGAGCGATCTCCTCTTCGAGAGCGATCTCCGGTTTTCCGAGGCCGTCGTGGCACCTGTTTACCCTGGGCCGGATGTAAAGACATCTGCCAGGGTGCGATCCGACCTCAGAGGCATCCACAGGAACCAGTTACACAAGCGGACTGGTGCTGACGGCAATATCTACTTCGATATCAACTTCAATCTGGTTCTCTGCACCGCTCATGTGAACCTGAAGTTCTCGGTCGAATTCAATGGCAAGGAGATGGGAAGCGTCGAGGCAGCTTACGTCTGAGAATGTACACAAAGGACAGAGAGGATGATCGATGGACTTCGGCTCTATTCAATGTTGGGGGGGAATAATTGACGGGATTTTACTCAGCCTGCCGATGAGCTACCCGGACGTACCCTTTAGGTGACGATTAGTCTCAGCTTGTTCGAATCTTAAAGGCTTCCTGTCGCACAAAAGTGTGACGCCACACCCGTGGCACTCCCTACATGCTTATATCGTG
This sequence comes from Stenocarpella maydis, assembly GCA_002270565.1. Taxonomy (NCBI): domain Eukaryota; kingdom Fungi; phylum Ascomycota; class Sordariomycetes; order Diaporthales; family Diaporthaceae; genus Stenocarpella; species Stenocarpella maydis. The sequence goes on from NQMI01000114.1 coordinate 14,647, forward strand.
ACACTTTCTCAAAAAGAACAAAGTAGTATTGTCAGAAGGTATATTGCCTAGCAAGATGGCCGCAGCACAAAGTGGGCGTCACAAATTTGTTGAGACTGGAATGTTGCTGACAACGCCAGCGTTGATGTCCTCTCCGACGTAGCTGGGGTCGGCGAGAACTTCGGCACCATTACACACCGTTATTTTCATACTATACCAGTTATCTACCCAATGAGACTGATTCCGAGCTTCCAAAGAGACGAACGACGTTCGAGAAACTTCTGGACGATATGGCGCTAATACTCGACTTGAATTCTGCCGAGATCCCCACCATGCTGGGCTGACTGACCAAGAGGGATAGCTCGCCGAGGTTTTCATATCACCACGCGCACCAGCCGCAGTCGAGATCCTCTAGTTGTCCTGTTACCCATGGGTGCTTGGCCTCGCACGGGAAAGCATGCACCGAAGTTTCTCCCCACTGAGAATCGCGCGGGGAAATTACTATGGGTACCTAGCAGGCCTCTCAGGCGACATTTAGGCCGAGCGAGGGTGCGATTTTGCACGGCTAATGGTGGACAAGGTCGAGATCTGCAATGCTACCAACCCCCCTTTAGCCTAAAGCAAAGCCAAGCCTATCGCCTCACTGCCAGTGCAGGTTCTAGGGATGTGCTTTGCCCAAACGGTTACACCCCGCAATGGCTTACAGGGCTGCCTCTATATAATTGTATTTGGCAGTTCACATAGTGAGCTGTGGGATGCAATGGCTCGCCGAACCGACACCACAAGATGCGCAAACTACTGTTATTTGTTTCTTTTGGCTTCACTGCCGCTGAGACTGGCATAGACGGCTGGCTGCGTTATGCGGCATTACCGGCTGGCGTGCGCGGTGAATACACCGCTCCAAATTCAATTGTTACCTTGAATAACACCAAAACCAGTCCCGTTTACGTGGCTGGACAAGAATTGCAGAAGGGCATACGTGGAATTCTGGGCCAGAGCGTCCCCATATCCTCTGGAGCAGTTGAGAGCGAGTCGGCCATCACCGTCGGAACCATCGATTCTTTCGACTTGGAGGACATTCCTGAGCTGGAGAATGACGGGTTCTGGCTCGATACCACAGACGGCAGGGTACAGATAGTGGGACAAAATGAGCGGGGCGCCCTGTATGGCGCATTCGAGTTCCTGTCGATGCTCGCCCAGGGAAACTTTTCGGAAGTGGCATATGCCAGTAACCCGAGCGCGCCTATTCGCTGGGTCAACGAATGGGATGACCTGAATGGTCATATCGAAAGAGGATATGGAGGCCCGTCTATATTCTTCACGCCATCCTGGGCCATTGCCGATGATTTAAGCCGAGTCTCTCAGTACGCTCGGCTGCTCGCATCGATCCGCGTAAACGGGATAATCGTCAATAATGTGAACGCAAATGCCACCCTCTTAAGCGCAGCAAACATCGTGGGTCTTGGCCGTATCGCGGATGCAATGCGGCCATACGGCGTCCGAGTGGGCATATCGCTTAACTTCGACTCACCAAAGACACTGGGCGGGCTAAACACTTCGGATCCACTGAGCCCAACGGTGATACAATGGTGGGACGAAAAGGTAAATCAGTTGCACGAGAAGGTGCCAGATCTAGCAGGGTTTCTCATAAAGGCTAATTCGGAAGACCAACCTGGTCCTCTGACTTACAACCGCACACTTGCGGATGGTGCCAACATCTTCGCCAGGGCTTTGAAGCCTCACGGGGATGGCGTCGTAATGTTCAGGGCCTTTGTCTACGACCATCATATTAACGAGTCGAACTGGAAGAACGATCGGGCTAATGCCGCAGTTGACTTCTTCAAGGAGCTTGACGGTCAGTTCGATTCGAATGTCGTGATCCAGATCAAGTACGGCCCAATCGACTTCCAGGTTCGCGAGCCGCCCTCACCATTATTCGCAAATCTGCCCGAAACTGCCATGGCCATTGAGCTTCAGGTTAGCCAGGAATATCTGGGCGAGCAAGACCACCTTGTCTATCTTCCTCCACTCTGGAAGACCATCCTCGATTACGACCTCAGAGTCGGCAGCCAGCCGTCTGTAATTCGCGATATTCTATCTGGACAGCGCTTCAGCAAGTATCTGGGTGGTTATGCGGCTGTTGTCAATGTTGGCATGAACACGACGTGGCTCGGAAGTCATATGGCAATGTCAAATCTCTACGCCTATGGTCGCTTGGCGTGGAACCCTCAAGAGGACGACGTCACTGTGCTGCAGGACTGGACGCGTCTCACTTTTGGATTTGATGAGGCCGTCATTGAAACAATCACCAAGATGTCCATGGAGTCGTGGCCAGCCTATGAAAACTACACCGGCAATCTGGGGATACAGACACTGACGGACATCACTGGCCCACACTACGGTCCAAACCCAGCCTCTCAGGATGACAACGGCTGGGGCCAGTGGACACGCGCTGACGCAGACTCGATCGGGATGGACCGTACAGTCAAGAACGGCACCGGTTTCTCCGGTCAATACCCGCCAGAAGTCGCGGCGATGTATGAAGAGATCGAGACCACCCCAGATGACTTGCTGCTGTGGTTCCACCACGTACCCTACACGCAGAAGCTGAAATCGGGCAAAACCGTCATCCAGCATTTTTACGACGCTCACTATGCGGGTGCCGAGACAGCACAGACTTTTCCGAAGCAGTGGGCGGCGCTGGAGGGCCTGATCGACGAGGAGCGCTTCAACGACGTCGCCTTCAAGCTCGAGTACCAGGCTGGCCACTCCATCGTCTGGCGGGACGCCATCAGCGAGTTCTATTTCAACAAGTCCGGCATCGCTGATGAGGCCAACCGTGTCGGCAACCACCCTTGGCGCATCGAGGCGGAGAAGATGACACTCGACGGATACAAGCCCCTGGCCATCGTCCCGTTTGAAGCCGCATCGGGTTACACAGCCGTCATGACGACGAGTAACACTACTGCCGGCACAGCGTCGGCCAAAATCGACTACCCCTCGGGCAAGTATGATATCGCGGTCAACTACTACGATGGTGTCGGCGGCCAGGCTCGGTACGAGGTCTTCCTCAACGACGAGTCGCTGGGTCAATGGACGGGGAACCTGGAGTGGAAGCTGGGCCATCAGCAATGGCCATCATTCGCACCCGACGGCCACTCGGCCACGCGCATCACGTTCCGAGGCGTCAGGGTTGAGAAGGGCGACGTGCTCAAGATCGTTGGCCAGCCGGATGGCAGGGAGCCGGCACCACTCGACTATGTGGCATTGTTGCCAGAGGGCGTCCTGGATTAATTAATTACTGCGATGCCGTCCGACGGCTTGAATGCGTAAGGAATCATATCAACTTTTGGAAACGCATCATTTTGTGACTCAAACTTAGTTCGCAATCTTCAGTAATGCACACGAAAAATTTGTAGTCTATCCCACAAACAGCAAGTAAGCAGACCCTGAGCAACAGCAAAATTCTGTGGCTGGATCCATTCCCCTAGTTTCTCTCGTCGCGGTGGCTGTAGGTCGTGTCTCGGTCTGTGAACCCCAGAGCTTTCCTATCTCCCCAACCAGTGCGTTAAAAAACAGGTGGAAGTCAGGCCTCAGGCCCGTGAGTGATAGTAAACTTCAAATCTGTCGCCCAATGAGCAAATTATGTTCTCTTCGAAGGCAAAGTCTCCTCCGGCTGGGATAATTACCTCGGTACTTCGTGGCGGCCAATCCCTGGGCCAGGCGCGTTGTGAAACATGGCCCTGTTCTGCTGTGAGCTTATGCTTTCTGACGGAAGAAAAGCAGAGGCTAATAAGTTTGCTATTCGCAGCTTTCTAGAGTCTCATCATTATCGTCACTTTAGCGGTAAGCCAAGCTCCCCGTCTGCCACTCTCAAACACATGTACATAAAACTTACATCAACCAACAGATGCACATGACCTCTGTCGATGTCCTCGTCAATTCGTCCAGTCCACTGGTGACCATCCTTCTCCATTCCACAGGTTCTGTCAACGCTATAACGTCCTTGAGATCAGGTCCAGTAGCATTATGCATATCAGGTACCACACGGGTTGCCTCTTCCTTGACTTGACACATATGGACAAAGGGGGCCAAACTGCGGTGATTTCTGTAGCTTCGGTATCTTCTTCCGTCGCAAACTAGCAAGATACAGGATTCCCGCATTATTTTGGCATCGTGGACGGTAAAAGCCAGGTTCCAGCGCGCACCATGGTTCGATCATCATGCTCCGGCTTTCGTTCCCTAACATCGGCAGCAACTCATACACTGCAGTTAACGCCCTCGTGTGACTCTCATCGCTGGCGATATATATATAAACTACGCCATCGTACTGGCCTGCATCTCCTCTGCCCGCTTGAGCAGTGGACCCGAACTCGGCCGGTGGAACCTAAGGCAGGGCTGGTACGATGGTCAGCCTCCTGGTGCTTCTTTTACGATTTTTAAGCCACATCGGGATGATCTGGCTACATTGCCCGAACGATCCCAGCGACAGCATCAGATACGAAATATTGTAGACCTGTGGCCGGGTTGGTCCTTGCCGCGGCCACCACGCTATAATTCATCCAAACAGGGTTTGGATCGGCTTGGATCCAATAGGAATCATGTTTGATCTCGATGTGCATACTACTGGCTCACACCAAGGGTTCCTCCCATGAAAAGCATCCTCGGATAAGCCATATTCCAGTTCGAGATCTGTCATAACTCCCTTGAGGCATGCCTCCCGATCAAGTGCCTGAGCGTCGCAAATGTGGAGTGGTTTGGGCCCCAAGGATTAGCTCGCACCAATCAACTAACACCATTTTCCCGCATGGACCTGGCCATCCAGCCCACAATTTCTACGCCTCGCTCTCACACTTGCTGCTGCTCTCATCTTGAGATGTGCATCGCTTAGCCACCCCAGACGCGGGGACCTACGCTCACCGGGTACCCACGACAAGGTCCGGATCTGCTGGAAGAATCGATAGTTTTGGCTCTATGAATGACAGCAATGTGGTCGATGTGCAGGATGGGATTGGTTCCAACGCGGTCGTCGTCTTTGTTCTGAATAGCTCAGCTTCTAGGTACTACTACGCTTTGCTTGCGCAGTCCTCCTGATGCAGGTCAACAGAGCCGACGGATCCAGATCACGCCGTTACAGGTGATTACTAAACCATCAGCATGGCTTTCCATCGCAGTATTACCTACATAGGTACCTAGGCACGAATGCAAGGACATTCTTCGACGGTTAGTGATCTTCTTTGAGGGCCCAGATGGTACTTTCGTATTGTATAAATAAGAATGTACGAACACGTCACTTCAAGCTCATGCCTTCAGACCAAAACCACGGCTGATCAGGACATGCGTGGCCGCTTGCCCCCGTTTGGTACGGCTATCGCTGAGAGAGCTCTAGTAAGCACCGTCTCTGTGGAAAGCTAAGAGTAGCTTCTTATCATGGCATCACTAAGATGAACCAGCTCCCGTAGTATCGCCTCTTCCGATAATCAGTCTATCGTTCTACAGTGATACCGTTTCATGTGCCTCATCGCATAGAATCGGATCTCGTGGTGTCGATTCTTGATTAGAAGGCAATCCTGTCTGGACCATGCAGTTTCAAGTAAAGATCTTCGAGACTAAATAACCGCTAATTAGGATATGCTCAGCTCTTTATTCAGTTCGGTGCGAATGAGCTCTAGCCAGCGCCACCTGGACGGGCAGGAAGACTTAGGCTGCTAATAGCCTGCTGTCCTTTGGAAACCAGGGTCATCTTTTCTGCCACCAAGGTATTTAAGCGTGGCGCCAACAAACGTTGCATGTGAAGAAGGCTTGCCGCTGCCATTCCAATCTGGGAAGACATATCGGCTGCTTCTTGGACGCCATTGCCAAGAGGCCGGTACGTAGAGTTTACATAACTGCGGAGACTTTTAGCCGCAGAGAGCTGTACGGGGAACGGACTCGAATCTTCTTGCAAATGGGACCATGCTACCTTCTTGTCGTAAGCGTGGTCGCAAAATGACACAGTGCGTAGGTGATTTGGTCAAACTTTACAAAGGTTTATGAGACCACCATCCGAGGTGTACTACAACCAGACCAAGCCAGGGCCCAGCTCCGCACGTGGGCCTGTTCTTTAACCTTTTATCTCCATATCTCGTCGATCTATCCTTCGTATTCCTCACCCCAACATTCGCCCAAGACATCACCACAGCCAAGCTCTGACACTGAAGCAAACGCCTGCAGATAACCATACAGCCGCACCTGTACGGGCTCATCGCCATGGTTTCTGCTTCCAAAGTTTTGAGCGTGTTCCTCCGCACCGGAGAGCTTGTCTCTTCCGTCATCGTTTTGGGAATCGTCGGATATTTTCTCAGTATTGCCAACGATGCAAACATCTACGCCGACTCACGGCTTGTCTATGCCACCATCGTTGCGTCTCTCGGTACCTTTTTTTCCCTGATCCTCCTTCCGCCTGTTACTTACTCTTTCCGCTCATTTCCCCTCGACATCGTCATGGCTATCCTGTGGCTTGTCTCCTTCTGTCTCTTGGAATCAGTAAGTGAAGAACGCCGTCTTCTCAGAACTGACGATATATCAGAGCAAGGACGCAAATTAACCACGGATCAGCTCACCGGAATTAACGCTTGCTACTCGAGCTGGTACTGGAACTACTGGGGTTATTATTGGAGTGGGTACTGGAGGAGACCAATCGTCGTTAACGATCCCTTTGATATCGCAATGGCCGGATGCTCGTCTTGGAGGGCAGTCCTCGGCTGGTCCTTCATTGCATTCTTTCTATTTTTGTGCAGTTCACTATTGGTAGGCTTTGACATAACTGAGAGCGGCGAGCACATGAGACTGACTCGGGCTACAAGGGTGCCTATGTGACTTTGAAGGACCGAGAAGACAAACGAAACCCACAGAATCCCCAAATGACGATACGCGGCGGCGATGGGTCGGCGGCGGCCCCGCAAAGTTATCGACCCCAAGAGGAGGGCCACGGCGTTGGCAACAGCGGACATGTCGTCTAGGTGGCCTGTGGAGCTGGCCGTCAACCCCGACACGTGCTGATCAGGGGCATGGCTGTCGTGAATCGGATTTATCTTCAGACTGTATTACTCTCAAACATGTCACACTTCGTATCTGTCCTTTGCCAGTCGCTGTATCCCTGAGACTTTCGTAGGGCAGTCAGACCTAATCCTAGGACCCGGACTGACTCCGTGGTTCGCTACAAAGAACTTGTTCCCAGGGTTCAAGGGGACAAGTCAGAATTCTCGCCTGAGTGAATCTACTTCCGATTGTCGGCTTTTTCTTCCTCTTCCTCCTTAGCCATATCATGCGACCCCATTTTCAGATTTTATAACAATTTCCCGAGGATCAGCCTGGCTTCTTCCCGCAGACCGATCAGTGCGGTCAGCATTTATGCACCCAGCTTTTTGCGTTCACATACCCAGCTCTTTCCGTAGTCGCACCCAGCACAAGAATTTAAGCATGTAGCACACTATAAATTCTTATACCTCCCCTACCCTCTAGCCCCTCTATACCCGTCTATACTCCTTTATTACTCCTTTATATATCTAAAGAAAGGCCCTTTATATATTTAGAGAAAGGCCTCTCTCCCCTTTATGCCCCTTTATACCCCTTTAAAAGGTGCCCCTTTAAAAGTCCTTCCTTTAGATATATAAAGGGCCTTTTATATAAGGTAGGGCCTAATTGCAGGATTAAGGAGCTATTAGCAGGGTTAAGGAGCTATTAGCAGGGTTAAGGAGCTATTAGCAGGGTTAAGGAGCTATAGGTATAAAGGATCTGGGTCTGTTGTATGCTTAGTTTCTTGTACTAGGTGCGCCCACGGAAAGAGCTGGGTGCGTGAACGCTGACTGGATTAGTGGCAGTGGACTTTTGTTATCAAACTCAGGAAAATACCAACGGCCAGGTTCTTTGACTTGAGACGTCGGCTTCTTCGCTCCTATAGCTGGAGAATTTCCACTCATATCCGCCCACAATATGGGGGTTTTATCACCGTCGTGCTTAGATCGCCCACCCGTCTGCATATTCTCTGAAGTTTGGTATCCTTTGAGGAACCTCGTATATCAAGCCAAACGATCTGCGGAATAGCTTCCAAACTCATGCTTGCGAGGGTAATCCTTGGAGAAGTCTCCAAATATAAGTATATCTAGTCTAGGTCTATAATCTGCAATTTCCGGTGGCCATAAGGCACCTCCAGTGGCTGGTACCGATCTGTTTCTTCGCTTGTTCTAATGGCAGAATCCCGTCGGGTATGGCTTCTCAAGGCACCCAAGAAAGGTGTTTTGAGCATCTTCTTCCATTGCTTCCGGAATCCTCAACTCCCTGATAATATTGAGACATTAATGATAAAGGTGATTATGCCTCGAAGAGTCTTCGGTATAGTCTCTCCAGCATTTGCAACTAGAATGGTGGCTGGAAGCACCGCGAGGAGGCTCCAGAGAACGAAGACGGACTTCCATCAACTCGTTAATGGCGTGCTGTCACAGTAGCCAATAGTTGTGAGGGCGGTGAAGACCATGAGAAGGCTGTCAACGTGGTTCCATTCCTGGTAAGATCTGTCACAGACCAGAAATATGGCCGCCGCTGCGAACAAGAGCAGAAGCCAGACTGATAGCGAGACAGCGAACGTCCTCCACCGCCGATGGCGTCTAGCCTTGTGACGGACCTGACTCATTTCTTCGGATAGAGCATGGAGCTGGTGAGCCTCGGTCTTCGCGAACGCGCCTGTTTTTGTTGAGATTGCTGTTATTTCTGGCAATCCTCAACAAGTGGACAGTCGGGATTAGCCTGCTTACCATCTATGTAGGTCGCTGCCTCTTTTCCCAAGGTGAACCTCGCGTATTTTGCCCATCCGTCTCAAATGCAAAACCGAATTGACCTCTTTCATCACAAGCTTCCGGATCGGGGGTACCGTGAGCCCCAGGGATATAATCCCAGCAAGGGCATATCATGAAAGTAAGAGCAAGGGTCGAAGGACCGAGAGACATGAATGGGCGTACCGCAAAAGTGCGGTGTCGGTTGTGAAGCTACCGGGCACATCAGCCAATTGGATAGTCATTGTTTTCAAAGCAAATAGCAGTTAATCATAGGCAAATGTAGACATGTGTATTTTGGAGATTGAAAAATTCAATATTGTGTGAAAAATACGTAGTTACGTCATTAACTATAATAGTTGCGTGCGCATTTTGCGAATTTTTAAATAATGATGAGGATCCTGTTAAAATTAATATGAAGAAAAAAAGCTAGATCATTTTAGAATCGGCTGGGAAGCTGCTGCTTGCTGATAAAACAAGCTGCACAGAAGGCCGGGATGGAGACCGGCACATGACTAAGCGAGCATAACTTATACCGTCGAGTAAACCAGACGTAAATAAATATGTATGAGTTCTGAGATGTCTAAACCTAACCCGATACCTGAACATAATCAAAGGATGTCCTCTTCCAAAACGTCAACCTGCGCCTTCATCCCCCAGCCCTCTTCGCCCCCTGCCCAGTTCTTTTTCTTGCCCGCCTTCGCGACAACTCCTACGTTATCCGCCAGGGCCTCTTTCAGCTTGGATGCATCATCCTTGACCTTCTGGATCGAGATAACCAAACGCAGGCCTTTCTTGTCTCTCTTATTTCCCAAGTCTCCAGCCCGTTCCGCCGAGTAGACAACACGAGGCTTGAACTCGCGGAATCCTCCGCCCGAGAGATAGAGCTGGAAGCCATTGGTTGCCTTTGCACCCTCCACCAGCCCTTTGGGGACTGCCAGATCCCGGTAGGCCTGACGGAACCTGTCGACCATCTCGTCGCGCAGATGGTCAAGGGCATCGTCTGCGTCTGCCTTGGATTTGCCCCTCGTTGCCTCCTCCATCCTCCGGGTCAAGGCCGCGGCGCCATACGGGAAGCTGAGCGATCCCTTTTCGCTGATGCGGACATTTCCCGCCCGGGATATGATCCAGGTGATCTGGGTGCTGCCGCCGCCGAGGTCCATCATTATTACCCCCCCAATGTCGGAGGAGCCGCTGGCAACACCAAGAGCACCAATACGCCCCTCGTCCTCTTTCCCGAGAACATCCACCGGCAGCCCGGCGTCAGCAGTGATAGCGCCCCGGGTTGCCTCGGTGGCGAGGACGTGGATATTCCTCTCCGGGACACCAAAACCGGCGCAGACAATCTTGAATCGAAGCAGGGCCGCGACAACGCCGGCTATGACGGCTTTCGGGATTGGTCTTTTTGCTCCGGTATCCGGGTCGAGCTGCACGTCATAGAGCGATATGCCCACCCGGTAGACGTGGACCGTGGGGAGGGTGCGCGAGAGCGGTAGGGACAAGTCCGTGACTTGAGAAGCGGATCCCGTTACTGGTACATGTTTCAGTACGGCCTTGCGCCCCTCCCCGTCCAACTCGGGCCCCTTTCGCAACGTAGGGATACCAAAGAAACTGGCTAATACCTTCCCATGTCAACCACTCCTCGCAGATGTCCGTTCGGGGCAGGCTCTTGCTTCTTCTCGTCCCGCAGGGGAGACGGGGGTAGCTCGCCAATGAGCTCAATATCAGAGCTGTCAGAGGATGCCACTCTAAGCCCATAAATTACAAGACAAGGGTTTCTCCGAGTTTCGTGGTTCTACCCAAGTACAGTCGGCATCTTGAATTGTGGGCGGAGTGCGGGTCGTAATAAGGGACAACGGCCACGTGCATCATTGCTTAGATCAAAATGACCAAAGTCACATGCCTATTGACAACTCGGCTGCTGATACAGGACTAATGGGACCGCGCGGCACTCAAGCCCATGTCGTATGGCTGACATGTGATATCGCAACACAGTGCCTAGAGTACCGTGGCATGTGTCCCCAATGTATCTCGCACCGGAGGGTAGCAGACCGCCCTCCAGTGTCCGATTTACAACTCGCAGGGATCCTCTTACGATCCCTCCAGCGGGGTGCTGACTGGGGACCTTGGACTGGCGTTGTAACCTCCTTAGTGGTTCACAAACGTGGACTCGGCGACCAAGTGACTGGGCACCCAGGGAGGAAATCAAACGTGTGGCCTGAGCTTACCTGTCAGAGACGGCCCACGTGCATCGACCCTTCGGCGTGAGCTGCCAAAGCATGGCGATCACTCGAGGACCATTCAGGGTCTTTGCGGTGGGCAAGATGCCGGTGAATCAGCCCGCCGGCCAGCCGTAAGGGGTCAAGTAAACTGTGAGCTCGATCTTGCCACATCGCGATGTGGTGCAGGTGAGCAAGACCCTACCTTGCAGCTCGTGTTGATCCGGGAAGCAACCCTGGGCAGCTTCAATGTCGCAACGGGGTCGTAGTGGCCTGTTACCTCAGTTGCCTTTTTCGGCTTGCCGGCCCTCACGCTACCCAAACCTCCCGAGGGCTGATCATGCGGGATGGAGAATCGAAGACCTGGTTTGCGTCGTGCCTGTCTATATAAAAGAGGCCAATGCAGCGTGTTCAGAAAGGCCGCGGCCCCCAGTGGGTCGCAATCAGCCATTATCTGACCACTCCTCACGACATCGACAACCCAAACGTCCGTAACCTCCACAAGATGGCTGTAGCCCTTCCTGATGGGCACCCGTCAGCGGCAGTGGCCAGAACCGCGACCATCGATGGCGTGAGGTCAGGCACGGACGAGCTGAACGCTGCAGTCCAGAAGTTCTCCTCCGGCGAGGCTGACGTCGGCGATGTGGTCAAGAGGCCCGGCGGTGTGTGGGTGGACAGTAAGCGGCCTCCACAGTGATATGGACGCCTTTGAGCCCCTTGGAAACCCGCAAGGCGTCCCGGTCAAGGCCACTGATGGTATGCACCGAGCTAACGCTCTCGGGGCAAACATGGCTATCGCCCGCATCGCCGCCTCGCAGCTCTTCTACAGGTTGGGGAGCACTCGAGGCCATTCCGGCCGAGGGCGGTATTTCGTATCAGGACCTGGCGGTCGCGACCAAGTCGGGAGAGGCACCGCTCAGTCAGCAGCACATTGCGATGCATATACCCTCAGTACCAGTAGGGGGTATTGCCGGCCGAAGGTTCAGTATAGGGCAGTGCCTGTACTGCAGGGCCGCACCTGCTAATGACCACGGCTGCAGCTGGACAAACGCCTTCGCCCCATGCGCCAGGATGCCCGAGCACTTTGAGCAGTGCGGCCGCAGGGGGCCGCAGGGGGCCGCAGGGGGCCGCAGGGAGCCGCAGGCCACCAGCCACGTCCCCGTGAGCTGCGCGCACGGCAGGCCGGACCTGTCCTCCTATACGAGCTGCTGGGCGGGGCGAGGGCGGAGCGCCCCGGCTCGGACAGGGCTGTGCTGGTCGACGTCGGCGGGGGGCAAGGGCGGGGCCATCAAGGCTATCCACAGGGCATTTCCGGGACTGCCCATCAACAGGTCCGTGCTGGAGGACAGGCCAGAGACGCTCGAGTGCCGGGCTGGCGGCGGACGGGCCCGGGCTGGCGGGCGTGCGGAGGGCAGCAGTGGACTCCCGCCAGGCATTGAGGCTCTGTCCCTGTCGCCTCTCCCTCTGCGAGTCCAGACAGCAGGCTTCAACATATGCACCGAGCCATCTCGGATCTCAAGGCATCAGAGCCTCACGTCATCCCACACGTGCTGCGGGAGGTGAGCCGAGATAGCAAGCCCCGGCAGCCTGCAGGGCCGGCGCGTTTGAGACCAAGTGCGGCCAATCTCCTGGGCCAGCAAAGGTCCGCGCGTGCAAGGCCTGCGAGCGAATCAAGCTGCCAAGCGAGGCCCCTGGCCTGGCGGCTCGATATTCGCCAAGGCCGTGATGGGCCTTGGATCTGCTTCTTGGTGACAGGTCGCTTGGCCCTCCTCCCCCCCCCCCGGGGGCTAGGGCGTGTTTTGGGAGGCTGCGGCTGGCGTCAGAGATGGATGCAGTGTACGCCAAACAAGAATATAGGCGCGCATCTGTCGTGCAACGGGGCGCCCCGGACAGCCCCCAAGAGCGAGGATCCGCGTCAGACGAAACATTGCCTATCACACCACGGCGTACATGCACTAGCTTCCGAGGGGGCCCGTCTGCTCGTTGGGCGCGGCCTTTCAGCTTGGGTTTCTAAGCTGCTAAGGTTCCCGTCAGGCTTGCCACCACCAATTTCCCTTCCGGCCCAGGCCTTGCCCCCCCCCGTGGGCCCTCGGATGGGCCCCGGATGGGGTCACATCGTCCAGAGCTACATACACCACATAGTGTAGGTACGTAGTCTACCATGTGGTGTACCCAAGGGCGGCAAGGGCCTGGCGGACAACGGACACGGCAGTGTGGGCATGCCTGGCTGGCGGCAGGGCTGCATGCCTAGTCTGCGTATTTAAGTCATCCTGCGACCCGCGCCTGAGCCCCGTCCGGGCGTGAGAAGGGCCCTCACGGCAGAGGCCTCGTTCATTCCTTCTTACCTTCTTTTTTTTTTTTTTTGCGAGAAACGCTTGCGTTTGGCCTGTGGCCCGGTTCTTCACGCAGTACGTCCAGTACAGTCACTCATTCAGCAGGCGCCAGACAGCACGGCCAGCCAAGCAGCAACAAGCGCATAGACAACACACCAACCACCCCCGAGGCTTTGCTGCCGGATACCCAAGCAAACATGGTCCCGCGTTCGTTCATCGCGGCACTTGCCCTCGTGGCCGGTGCCGAGGCACACACCCGCATGGTCGAGATCTTCCGCAACGGAGAGGGCCAGGGCGAGGCGGCCGGAATCCGCATGGACGACAACCCCGAGACCACGACGGGGCCCATCACCGACGTGGGCTCCCCCGACATGGCCTGCGGGAGGAACGGAGAGGCCGCCGTCGGCCGCACGGTCAGGCTCCGGGCTGGCGATGGCATCGTCATGAGCCACCGCTCGTGGGCCGACGGCGCCCAGCCCGGCGTCATCGACAGCAACCACAAGGGATCCACTGCTGTCTACCTCAAGAAGGTCGCCGCAGCCGGCGCCGTGGACCCGTGGGCCAGCCCGGCAGCCGGCGGGGGCTGGTTCAAGATCTCGTGGAACGGCCTCGACACGGCCGCCGGCAGGTGGGGGGTCGATGTCATGATCGACAACGGCGGATACACCGGGGCCATCCTCCCCTCCGACCTGAGCGAGGGCTACTACCTTGTGCGCGACGAGGTCCTCGGCCTCCAGAACCGCGACGGCGGCAGCATCGTGCCCCAGTTCTTCGTCGGCTGCGCCCAGGCCTACATCTCGGGCGGCACCGGCGGCGAGACGCCCAGCACCGTGTCCATCCCCGGCCACGTCGCCGCCTCCAGCCCCTCCCTCACCTACGACATCTACAAGGAGCCGTGGGCCGAGTTCCCCGAGTTCGGCCCCGAGGTCTACTCGAGCATCGTGTCCGCGTCCGCCCTCCGGCTGAGCCAGCAGACCGCCAGCACCGCCGGCGTCGTCGGCACCTGCGCCCCCGGCACCGTCCTGACCGTCGGCAACAGGTGCTTCGCCGAGCTCGCCCCGTGGTCCGGCGACACCCCCGGCGCGCTGCCCCGGTGCTGGGCCGCCAGCGCCACCTGCTGGGACAGGAACACCGAGTGCTGGGCCGGCGTCGAGCCCGTCATCAACGGCAACGACAAGAGCAAGGGCTGCAACCTGTGGGAGGCAAAGTGCAACGCCCTCGACGCCTGGTGCGAGGCTGGCAACACCTACGGCCCGCCCGACGCCGGCAAGGTCATCTCCGAGCCGCTGGACCTTAGTGGCCTGTAAGGGGCTGGGCCGACACTCCCGTTCGGTCTCACTTCTGTCTCTCTCTCTCTGTGTCTCTGTCTCTCTCTCTCTCTCTCTGAGAAACAGCATTTACCACTTCTTTACTCCTCTTTGCTGGGGGAGGACCTCTTTATCATTACGCCGTATGACTTAGCCTTGACAGCTTAGCTGGAAATCATCACTTTTGGGGGCTTTGGCCCGCCAACCCCGGGCTCTCCCACATTAGGGGCTCTTGAACCGTGCCTGGTGCCTCTCCCGTCCCAAATGTTCAAATTCGTTGACATCATGTCTGCAGAATTAATTGGTTCGTTCCGCGGGTGGCTGGGGATATAGGCCCACGTTGCTTTTATAAAATATAAACAACCCCCGGGACCCCTGGCCGGGTAGTTCCAGTGGATAATACCCGGAGCACTCATAAATCCTCCTCATGATTGTAGGCGGGTGCGAGCTTGTACGGGTGGTGGTTACTGACGCTTGGTTCATTGTGTCGCCCCCCAGCGAGCCCCCACCCCAGTCCTCGGCTATGGCTTTGCGTCCGAGTCTGCGCTATCACTTCAGTGGCTGGACGAAACCATCGAGTCCCAGGGATTGCCATCACTGACCTGATAATTCTGCCGGCTGTGATGTTGCCCGCCATAGTGCGGCATTTGTTCCAGTGAGCCGTACCTCTCAGCTCCTCGATGCCGGGCATTAGGTCGTAAGTCTCTTCTTGTACCAGCGTGGATGCCTGCGTCACCTGCGTTTCCCGGCCGGGTTCAAGGTGGTGGCGTCTGATAAAGGTCCGCAGACCTGTCAAGGTGGGCGCCGGTACTTGGGGCAGTTGACCTCGCGTGGGACCATCGGCGATTTGGCCCTTTTTCCTCCGCAGTAATCGCATGCGATATGCCTGTCTGCCTTGGCCGTCGCCGGGTGCAGCCGGCGAGTTGTGGTTGCTTCTCGTCTGGTGCACAAGCAGGTTGCGCACCACGGTAAGGGAGCCCATGATTACGGCGACGACCGTCTCCGCGTACTGCCAGAAAAATACCCAAACAACGTCAATGGAAACCGCGCCGTGGATCTTGCTCACCCGGATAATCGCCAGGATTACCATTTACCAGTGAGAGGCAGAGGAATATACCGAGGCTGATCTCCTGGGAGGTGCGCATCCGTGCGCGATAGAGAACGATGACGGGTATGCTCACAACTCGATATGCTGTTAGCATCGCTCTGCCTAGGCTGGCAGGGGAAAGGGTCAGGAGTTGTGTACTCAGTATATCCGTAATGGCATCCACGCCTGTGATAAGGCCAGTCATTGAGACGTAGAGTGTATTCTTCGTAGGTGACCAACACTGGGCTGTCATGGTGGAATTAGCAGTGAAACGCGACACACCAGGGCAGCGCACTGACTGGCTCTGATCCTAAAGTCGGAGCAAAGTATAAAGGCCTCCGAGGAAAGAAACATCCAGGCGATGACGGTGAAAATGACGATGCCCCAGTAGTGTCGCTGAATTCTTTCCACGTTCCGTATCAAGTGTTTGAAGAAGGCGAGAAAAGAAAATTTGACCAGAAAAGTAGTGGTCCAGGCCAAGACCAGAAAAACGTTCTCATTTAAGCGCCTGGCTCAAGAGTTGTTGCGTTTGCTTCTGGCTGAATTCAAAGAAGACGGCAGGGTTCCTCTCCACGGCAGTAGCGAGATAGATACTATCAAGGAGGTAATACACCAAGGCTATCACGGCTGTGAGGAAGGCAAACGATGCGAACAAGAAGTAGTCGCCAAGCGCCAATTGTCGCCGGGTGGTGAAGCGGATCACGCCCCGGGCAATAGCTGATAACACTGCGATGCCGTAGAAGACACCAGCAGTCGTCTATGTGCGATCCGTCAGCTACGGCTCCTCAGGAAATCGTCTCGAGTCCGGTAAAAACAAGGTGCTCACTCTGAAAGCCGTCTTGGATATGCTCGCGTACTCTGCAATTAGTGCTTCAAGTGCCTCGTTATGGGAAGCCACGGCGTGCCGTGATGCCAACCACTGATGAAGACCGACAGCAGACACATTCGCCTGGATGTTGCGTTACATCGGTAGGATTATTGTGCCCAGAGAGTGCCCGGGATAATCAAATAAGCCCCTGGAAAGCATGCCAGGACACCGAGTGACTATTTTGGCCGAAAAAAGGATGCTTTTACCAGTTGTTCGCGATCAAAGTTGCGGCTTCGCCTTGGAGGTGAGGCCCTCATTACAACTGAATGGCGGGGCATGCAGACCGAGATAAGTACAGCATTCTCGGTCACACCCTACAGATCATCCTGTAGTAATTATTGATTACTGGGCAGTGTGGCACGCAACTCACCCTCATGACCGTTTCGATAGCGCTGCTCCCGCATAAGCGCCACGGCATTCCTTCATGTTTCCGCCATTGCGGCCCATCCGGGGTGCGTTGCGCAGAACCTCACTCCAGCGAGACTGCTCTGATGGGTACTTATGCGTCAGCTTCCTGCTTAGCCTATATCTCAAGCCTGGAGTCCCGGAGACATCCTACGTGAAATCCTGAATCCCACTTGGATTCAGACATAAGAAACTGGCCATGCCGAATGCTTTGTGCAATCTGTGATGACATCTACTGAATACGGTACCTGGTTGTCTCAGTAGCTAGTTAATCACAGCAGACTGTCGTGTCTAATGGTGTTACAGCAAATGCTCGTGTTATGTCCCAAAATGTTGTGGCATTTCTATAAAGATGCTGTGCCGACGTACTTTGCAGTCGCGGTGTTTTGATACATAATCTAACGGGCGGGGAGGATTTACATTCCCGAGGCAACATGTCCTCGAAAAACACAAAGCCCTGAAGCAAGCTACCTAGGTAAATAGCCATTCCACTCATTCCCGACGCGTCTTCAAAGTACATCTATTCTTGACTTGCTTACTGCAAAGAGAGGATGAGGGAAGCATCTCTGACTTCTTTGGGGCGCGGTAAGGTAGAATGCTGGAAACGGCGTCCTCGGGTTCAAAATTAAACCATTGCAGCCACAAGTGGCAGCTTATGACGGGGGGCCGTGACAACAAGTCGCTCCACGCATTGTGTCGAACTCACTCCCAGGGCATCCTAAGGTGGCCATGGGCTTAGTCGAAAGATCCTACCTGACTGATTTGCTCAAGATAGTAGATCCATGGCTATTTCCCGAGACGGGCCTCTAGCTGCCGATTAGGAACCTCGTGGCCCTACTAAGTATACGGTGACACAGCCAGGTAGCCCAGGTCCCGAATGGTGTTGATTACATGGGGGCCGTGCGGCCACCCCGTAAACGGCCGAGAAATAAAATTAATTGCTGCTCGGTACCGGCGCACTTATGCCAAATGAGCGGGGATACCACGGCTGGCTGGGCTGCCAAATCGGCTAGAGACACGTGGACAAAGACCTGTCCTTCTCAGCCAAGCTTCAGTGATAGCGCCTTGCAGTTTATCCAGTCCTCATCAGGCTTTCCATACGCATCTACACAGTCCGTGGAATTATCCGGGATGCTGTGGCATGGAGGATGAGTTGGCGTGCAGTGTCATTTGAGGCTATAAGCATTGTCAAATTTACTTTGTCGTACGAGACTGGAAGGGTGACGCACCATCGGGAACGGTTCACAAAATCAAAGCAATTGGACGAAAATGTCCTTAACTTCTTATAACGGTCCAAGTTAACTTGAGATCCCGCGTACTTATACGAAGCATCACGCATGAGCCTGTCCTGAAGGCGCCCGGGTCCGATGCCTTGGCGATGAAGCTGGGCGCCACATGCACGATGCCACAGGCCGTTCGAAAACTATCGATAAGGCCACGAACCTTGTGGAAATGCGACCCGTGATAACAAAGCCGGTGGCCCGATTTCTGACGGCGGGGTCCAGTCAGCTGAGACTGGCCGGGTCTGAAATCCTGCTCCCCGATACTTGCAGCATTAGTTGGCTCTTGGCTGCAGATGGCAGTAATCAGGGGCGTGATATACGACCAATCTCGAAATGATGTGTTGTAGAACGGGCAGCAGGGTGTGTCCCATTGATTGTGTGGTCCCTTTTCCTCTTTGCAAATTGCGTCGCATCCGCAACCCAACGAACAGAGGGGAAAGATACGAGGACCATCAAAAGTCACCTGAGCAATCAATAAATCAGGGTGGCTCCTTAGTTGAGAGGAAAATTAACTGTTCGTCGGCTTACCAACACCACCAAAACCCTTAAACTTGACTGTTAAATGTCGCAGGTATTTGTACGGCATAATATATACTAGTACCGTCTTTACGCGACTAGTGAGATTAAAATAGAACATTCTTCTTGTAAATATAATTTATATTTACTTTTATTAGCTAAAGAGGGTTTTTATATATTCAATTTGATCAGTGAGGCAAAGGGTTATGGTGGTGGTAGGTGGTGCCCCGCCGGACAGTTATTTTTCCGCATCTATGCCTCTGCTGCTCCCTTAGGAATGGCGCTCCACTCGTACAACCGATGACCAGAGCCAAACCGACACAGACATGCGAATGAGAATGTCAGATTCGACTCCAAGCAAGCAGGATAAGCTCTGTGACGTCTACAAACTGGCACCCCCAGCCGCTCCAGCTGTCACAGGTGTGACAGGAAAAGATCTCAGGACGAGTAAACACGAGGTGCCCAGAGCTTGGACACACGTTTTAACTATTCATATCCTCCAAAATACCGTGTGACATCGGTCACACTGCCAAGCTGAGAGAGTTGAGAAGGCTGGACTAGAACGAGAAGAGAAATAAGCGTCAGCAGAGAGAAGTATGGGATAATGGCTGATCAGACCTGTTTTTTTTCGTTTGCACAGCGACCAGTGTAATCGAGCCGTAGTGCCACAGCCCACCAGCGCCTTCCGCTCCCACATACTACGTCGCAACTTGTACAGTACAGCTCGCTTACTCCATGTATTTTCCCTGTAAATGCGGTACATGTAGCCCTTTTCTTTCCAGGAAGAGATAACCCTGCCGGGGAAGCTGGCTATGAAGTCTGCACATTGACAGGTCTGGAGGCACCCGCCCTTCTCTAAGATGCTCTCGCGGGGATAATCTCTCACAGAGGGAACCTCTGCATCAGGCAGCTTATTACATAACCTAGAAAGGGGAGAAATCCCTTGCGGGTTGCATAATTCTAGCAAGACAATTGATGGCCTCTCTGATCCAAATGAATAAAGGTTCCTAACTGCCCATCTGGCAGACCTTTTGCGCATTTGATATAAAAAGTTACACCACAATCGAATGCCATTTGCCAGTATTAGGACAGAACACTGTGGAGGCATGCTCATGATAAAGCTGCCCATCTCATGGAAAGAGCTTCAAATAATCCACCTGGAGAGTGTAATTCTGGAGTCTGTTTTGTTTGAGATTTTTCAGGGGGCAGTGGACGCTGTGGCTGGCCGCTTGCTGGCGAATGAGATGTCTGATTATTTAGGTACAATGTCTCCAGGTATTATAATAATTCCTGTGCCAGTAGATGATCTTGAAGTTTGAGCTAACTTCATTTAGGATGTCTGCAACTGAACCCGAAAACGCTCACTCGACTGTAAGATTAGACTGGAACGTTGTACAAGACTGCCTGTCCGGTCTTTTCGGGCTCTAAGGTATAAACGGGACTCACATCTACCTCAAGGGAATGTAACTAACTAACATAAGACTTCAAGAACTGGTCTCTCTCTGAAGTCCTCGTTTTCATTTATTTCCTCTGTTTCCTGCCTCCATTTGCCTTCCACAAGCAGACTTTCTTCCAAGCCACACCGTGCGCTTGCTTCTTTCTTTTCAACAATCCAGGACAGCTCTGCATCTTGATATCGAGTAGGATACGCCCTCTCCGATTTCCATGGCCGCTGCACATTCCGGATTGCTACAGATGTCGTCTTCGAACACTACCAATGCCAATGGCAAGATAACCTCAATTGGACGAGTACTGTCGCGAACTGGTCAACCTTGCAATGCTTGGCGACATTCATCTTGGCTCTTGTGATAATAGACAAAGGTACAAGTTCTAGACACCAACGCGGATTTCAATTGTTGCTCCACAGCTAACGTCGTGTAGTTACATACATGAGGCTAAAAGGCCCCATCGACGGACCAACGTTCAAGATCCCATTCGTGGGTCCGTTTCTCCAAGCAATCTATCCCAAGTTTGATGGATACCTCGCCCAATGGGCCAGTGGACCCCTAAGCTGCGTTTCCGTGTTTCACAAGTACGTATGTCTCTTGATTTCCTAATCTTTCATGTGGCCTTGTCTCTAAGCCACAGATCTCATCCGTGCTTATTCTTCGTCTATCCAGATTCATCGTCCTTGTGTCTGAGCGAGACCTAGCCCACAAGGTCTTCAAGTCGCCCTCATACGCGGAACCATGCCTTGTGCCGGTCGCAAAAGACCTCCTTGGCTACAAAGCATGGGTGTTCCTTCAAGGCAGGGAACACGCTGAGTACCGCAGAGGATTGGCGCCACTCTTCACGAACAGGGCCCTGGCCTCCTACCTAACAGTCCAGGAAACGGTCCTGGCCGACTATTTCGACATATTTGTAAAGATCAGTAGAGAGAATGCGGGACGACCGATACCTTTCATGACCCAATTCCGCGAAATCAATTGCGCCCTGTCTTGTAGGACCTTCTTCGGCAATTATATATCTCAGGATGCAATCAAGAGTATATCTGACGATTTCTACCTTGCAACTGCTGCGTTCGGGCTCGTCAACGTTCCCTTGTCAACCCACATCCCGGGCAGTAAACAGTGGCGCGGGAAATGTGTTTGCGATGCCGTCCACGCCGAGTTCGCAAAGTGTGCGGCTGCCTGCAAGAGAAACATGTCGTCTGGTGCAAAAACGACGTGCACGGTGGATTACTGGGTGCTCCAAATGCTGGAGTCCAAACGGTACCGCGAGAAGGTCGCCGGGGGAGATACTACCGTGGAGAAACCATCCAACATGGTCCGCGAGTTTACCAATGAGGAGATCAGAGAAACCTTGTTCACCTTCCTGTTCGCACCCCAGGACGCAGCGAGTAGCGCCACAACATGGCTGTTCCAGATTCTTGCCCAGCGCCCAGATGTCCTCGACCGATTGCGCCAGGAGAACATGGATGCACGGAACTGTGATCGGAACAAGCCGTTCGATCTCCCTATGCTCGAATCACTCACCTATACTAATGCTGTCATCAAGGAACTTCTCCGCTACAGACCGCCCGTAATCTTCGTCCCCTACCTTGCACTCAAGAACTTTCCTGTGACACCCAACTACACCGTACCTAAAGGATCCATGATCATCCCCTCCTGCTACCCTGCTCTACACGACCCGAAGGACTACCCGAACCCCAATGTCTTCGATCCCGAGCGATAGATCTCCGGGGACGTGGAGTCTAAGACCAAGAACTGGCTCGTCTTTGGGGCTGGACCGCATGACTGTCTTGCGCGGCGATACGGTAAGGGAGGATCGCCACGTCCGGAATTTCACGTTCCTTATTCTTTAATGGGATAAACTTGGTGCCAAACAGATGCTCGTCTACTCCTCCAAGCTCCCAGACACGGGACCCAGGCTTTCTCTTTCAACATCTGGACAGGATGGTAATTGCTAATGACAATAAAACTAGTTCCGATTACCATGGCAGGGATGATTGGCAAGGCCGCATTGGAAATCGACTGGGCACATCATGCTACCGACAAGTCGGAGGAGATCAAAGTGTTTGCGACGCTCTTTCCCATGGTCAGTGTTCCGAAAACATGGGAAGTCTTGCTGCTTTTGATGGTAATATGCGGAAATAGGACAGATGTCCATTGGTTTTCACAAAACGCGCATAATAAATTACGCGCAGCAGAGACTCTGACGAACACCCTTCTGAGTCCATATGTCACTGGTATAACATCGATCTGGATGACAGAGTGTCGAGCCACACCACTGAGTTCATAATCACTGGAGGCAAGCAAACGGATATAATATAATCGTAAAGGTTTTCGCATTACTTCAGCGCGACCGTCTGAGTGGCGCAACGGTTCAAGTCTTCCAATCGATGAGCTATACATGGAACACGGGGCAGCACATTATGAGGTGAAAGATCTCTACCGGTATAAGTTACACCTTATTTAAAGGAGAAAGGTGTTTGACAGAATACTTCCTTTGGCGCACCGGGTCTGCATGTAATGGTACATTAACTATCTGTTTCGACGGGTCTGAATACCTGTCGTGTGTTGATTGTATTGGCCTATTAAAATTAAATCAATTAACTATCGTCGTCTGCCCCGACCTGATTTAGACCTGAGGATCGAATTTCCCATTTATTTTGACCATTTAAAATTGCCAATTATGTTACCCGGTTCAGGCCGTTTCTTCCTGTCTGCTATGCCCACTTACATGTATGCCTAATCCCAGATAATGAGCCCTAATTACCTGGAATACTTCCCTATGGCTGGACTTCCATGAGCAGTGGACGGTCATCTCGGCGGACGACTCGAGAGATACGTATAGCCCTCGATACCTCAAGCCCTGGAAGAAAGCTTAGAGTCAAACCTCATATGGCCACGGCATATTCAGCTCTTCGTCTGAGTTCACCGGCGCCGCTAAACGCCGGTCAAGACCATCCATCGAAAATTTGCTCATACCAGTCCAGTGCCCTAATCTGATCGCCGTCAAAGTGAGTGCCTCAGGTCTACGGGATACAGAATCCCTGAGCTCGATAGATTTATAATGATGCAGCCTGAACGTGTAAACAATATGGGGACAATGCCGACGGCAAGCCCTGAATAGGGCCGCCTGGACGGGACAGCTAACGCCAAGTTATGGCATCACAGTAGTCACGTGGAGAAGAAATTAGAGGGGGAAGTCCAGTGAGGTGAGTGATAGTGTTGGATTGAGTAGGAGATGAGCTATGCGAAGACTGCACATCTCTAGTCTTAAATGCGCATCTTATTACTATTCTCCGTGCTAACAGCTGTTGAAGGGAATAATACAGGATTAATAACAATACTATCAGGGTCGGCCCCCATTATGCCCCACCTGGGCAGTAAACCCCATCACTATGCTGCTCTAGTCCTTTCCCTTGATCTCATATTCCAAGAACTGGAATGCATAATTGTCGTTGCCACCATAAGGCGTAGCATCCTGGACCACAGTCTCCATCAACTTGAACCCCATCCGCTTGTAGATTCTGAATCCCCCAACCATGCCCAGTACGAATATGTCCATATTCATCTCTCTGGCCTTTTCGATCCCATGATTGAGCAGGGCTGTTCCCACGCCTTTTGCTTGATGCTCGGGGTGCACCGCAAAGAAGTCTAGCACTGTCAGATGATGACGAATTAGCGGCTATCCGGGACGGAATGAGAAGCAAGCCTCCAGGGACAGCTGTGAGATGCCATCTTACAAAGGTACTCCTTCCTCGCCATGTACTCGATCTTTCTCCTCGTGATTGGCGCATCCAGCTCATCCCCCGCGTCATCGGGGTTCCAATCCGCCGAATCCGCAACCTCTTCGATCTTCACCCGCTCCTCGGGGGTGACATCCGGTGTCTGGCCCTCGGGCCAGGTGGGGATGCCATCCTCGTTGATATGCTTGCCGGGCGGCAGCTTCCAGCGGGCGTAGCCGAGGAATTTTCCCGTCTCGGGGTCCACGGCCTTGAAGTGACGGAGGAGCGCGCGGTCCTTGAGGAGGTTGCGTGGCGAGCGGGCGGCGCACGCCTCAATCACGCGGGGCAGGGTTGAGTGCCTCCAGACGATGCGCCAGTTTGGGTCCTGCCAGAAGGACGACATATTGTTGCGGGCTACATCTGCGGCGTCTTGGACCGTGCAGCCTTTGATGATGTAGTCAGGCATGGTGACGGATTGAGTGTGTAACTTGCAAGAGGAAATTGGTATGTGTAGCAGTTACTCTGAATCGATCCTGTGGGACTTGGATGCGGCTTAGAAGCCATAAAGAGTCGCCACGAGGGAGTGAAACCAGAAGGATCGATATTCACCAAGCAGTACTTAAGACAACAGAAAACTGCAGCCTAACGGGAATAAAATCTTGTGCAGGGGTGATGATTGCGCTACACCCCCAAGGGGTGCAATCGTGTTACCCCGTGAGCCCAGGATTGTTAACCAGGATGAACTGCGTCGTAAGCCCAATGGTAGTGACATGTGTCAGTTTCCGGTCGCACGTCTGACAGAGCTACATACTCCACAAATATCTAGAATTCTGCCGCTAAGGGTAAGCCGGAACAATTCTTGTCGACATTTCCCGTCACTCGGAACGTTGGCAGCCAACGTTCACAATTGGCGACTGTAAATAATGATGCACGCACCCACGTACAATTATCTTTGCAGGGATCGGGACTTTTATCCGCTTGCTTAGATATTTCTTTCGTTTGCTACGTCAGACCATCAGGAATCCAACAAAACTTCTTTACTTTCCCTCTCCACAACAGGCCTATGCAACCCTAGACCAGGAAAGCTCGAGGCCAGATTCATGCCCAGATCGAACGACCTTTTGTTCGTAACACCGCTGTTAGCGTGCTGGCCCACGGCCATGACCGTTGTCGTTGTCGGCTTCTCCTCCTGGAGCGGGTCGATATGTGACAGCAAATATCTCTGGTTAAGGCGCAGCTTCTGTCCTGAGGATACCATCTCCAGCGCGTATGTGTCGTTGTCTTGCGAGTTGTTGTTGACGTTACCGAAGTCCAGCGTCTCGCGCCTGACATCAACTTCTCGGGTCACCAGGATCCTGCCCAGGTTCTCTTTGATGACGGGCCAAAATACAGGCAGTGATGCACAGACAGTCGCCAGATTCACCTCCAGCACTGATAACACGGCTGGGATGCATGCATACCAAGATGGATCCAACGTGGGGAACGTGGCCGCCCGATTATCCACCACGGAAACCAGCCGGCAGATGGAACAGACATTGACGCTGCTATTGTGTCAGAACATCTCGGCTGCGGCGAGGCCCATCTGTAAGGCTGATTACTTACATTGATCCGAGCGCGAAAAGTCCGCAAAGCGCCCATCGTGTTCTTGTTTGGATGTCCTTATCGAAGTAAAGAGGAATGGGGATCGCAAAGATGACCAGGTCAAGCACGACGTTGGTTGCAGAGTGGGTTAGATATGTCGCCACGAACGTGTTCACATCATGTGAGCCAAATCCATATCGTGTGACCTGGCGCTCCGGAATATTCCAGTCCCAGTAAGCCTTGATGGGTATGCATGGCACCCAAGACAGAAAGGCGAAAAGAAAGCCCCACAAGCAGACAACGATAATAGTAATGACGCTGATTACTCGCAGCCTCGTCCCCTTTTCGAAAAGCCGCAGGTACTGAAACAGCAGTGCAAGCTTGATGAAAGTGCTGGACATGGGATATGTGCCATTTGCGATGTAAAATGTGCGGATGAAATTGCTCATGCCTTCGAGCCCGAGCAGAAGAAAATGTTGACCCATTCCATGCTGCGAAGATAGATATAAACCAACAACTTGTGCGATATTGCACAGCACGGCTAGCAGGACGAAAACGTCATCCCAACCGGGTATGCGAGTGATGAAGAGGCGGATCCAGAGACGCCAAATGGCACATGATGTCGAGAAAACCAGGAACGGAAATATCATGCCATAAAAGGCTGGCTTTCGATTTAATACCGGCTCTGGCTCACTCAGATTGTCAGCCTTGCCGAGAAGATCAAATACCGACATTACTGTTGTGGTGAAAGGACACCATGGGAACAGAAATATCGGAGAAAGGGCCTGCTCGGGAGCTGCCGAGGACAGTCTCCGGTAGTTATGAGGCAAATCCTCCGCGAAAAGAAGGACGAACCCAAAGTGGCAGGAGGGTGGTTGCCCCTGCAAGCCACCGGAAGGATGGAGGAAATTAATTTGACAATCGTCGGTACGGGGTCGGGAACAGGAAAGGATGTCAAGAGCCCGGAATCCAAAAGCAAGGAAATCGTGCTTGTACAGAGGAGAGGACAGGATATGCAGGTCTTTTAAGAGCTGCTACTCCGTACAGTCCGCGAAAACCGACAAGCCACCTGCTCATGCCAGTCGCGCACACACACACATGCGCACGATCAGCGCCACCTCAGGGCACATGCCACTCAACTACAGATAAGAGGCCGGTCTAAGCAAGGAGATAGGAATAGCCTGCGCTTGCGCAACGATCTGCCCAGTTGCGGAAAGGGGAAGCAGGCGTTCGTTTTCTCCTCTCTCGCCCGTGAGCTCTCAGCTGCCGCTCGGGACTGGGAAGGGTTGGTTCCTCTCCATCGGCTGTTCCGATCTTAGCCGTTCCCGCTGGTTGACAAGCAGTAGGCGAGGTAGCATTTGCAGCCCCTCGTCTGAAACAGAGCCTGTGGACGCTATTGTGGGTAGCGCGGGGGACGTGGGCCGCCCAGCAAATGGGTCGTCACGGCCTAGACCCTAATAAAACCTAAAGGCGACGTCGTTGGGGCCGGTAACTCGCACCTTGCTGACCTCTATACTTCAGCTGCGACTCTGCACGTCTCGACTGTCGGAGCACCTCCGACGATAGAAGCCCACGTGCTTCTCTAATCCAGGCTTCCATTTTATCCGGGTTCATTAAGCTTCAAATTAGGGGCCCTACGCAGCTCCAACACTGTTAACGTTGCATCCACGGATCTTTTAAGCTGCCTGGCGTCCTGATATCGGCCAGGGGTAGTCGAAATGGAACTCGC
Source organism: Stenocarpella maydis (assembly GCA_002270565.1). Taxonomy (NCBI): domain Eukaryota; kingdom Fungi; phylum Ascomycota; class Sordariomycetes; order Diaporthales; family Diaporthaceae; genus Stenocarpella; species Stenocarpella maydis. The sequence continues at coordinate 41,937 of NQMI01000114.1, forward strand.
CCATGATCAGGGGAACAAACTGACAGATATCAATCCCGCACAGTACTGTGTAATAAGAGGCGGGGGTCCAGGCATACGGCAGAATGCCACAGACATGCCCAGTGATAGTCGTTCAGGGACAAATCGAAGGAATTGCTCGGTTGGGTTTAAGTAGCACGCTATCGGCGCGCCAACCCTCGTGAACACGCGATAGCGTGCTTGCATGTCCAAGCGCGTGTGCCTAGCTGCCGGACTTGGGTATGGTTAGTCATCGGGGACGATCCGTGTAGGCGACGGCGCGGAGGTCGGACGACACTCTGTGAGAAGATGTGCACCAATGATTCGATAGAAATACGAGATAATTCGAGAAAACTTCTGTTCCAACTAAGGCTTGAGATCCGGGCTGTCGGTCGGCTGAAGACAACCGCGATCTTGTCCAGCTCCTATAACAGTGAGCTCTAAGCGACGCCAGTCCTGTGTGATGGGATTGCGAGTCCAGACCAACACCCAGAAGGGCATTTTCCTACGTCTCCTGCGACTCATGCATCTCATTGTACCTGGTAAATCACAGCTATGCTATCTATCATGTATATTAAGGCCGGGCAGTGCAGTCTGTTAAATTCTGCCTGGGGTGTTGATATGGCTCTCCCCCAGGATGGCAAACAAACGAACGAACCTGGAGGATGCGGTTCGAAGCTGGCCCGCGCCTTGTACAGAGCCCCTCCAACCTAGCCGCTCCTGCTGAGCTTAGCGCTCACCGCCCGCCTTGTTACCTGATGATGGGCCGGCCAAGTTAGCTGAAGAGTGGCCAGTAGTTAGCCTGCAGATGGAGAGGGCATGTGGCCAGAAATATGGGATTTTTACGAAGCACCTGCATCCAATATCCTAGAATGCCAGGAACCAGCTCATTTGCCCCGGTGCCCGCTCCCAACGTTGGTTACAATAGGAGCCAAACGACGTTTGGCCACAAAGATGCATATACGAGCTTGCTTACATCCTGGTGTACTTCGATCAAAACAGTGTTACACAGCCGAGTCCTCAAACTTGCACTGGGGAGTCTGCGTAGAAAGACCATATCGCATTGATTGTTATTGAAGTGTAGTTGGCGTTCGGGGTTTGAAAAGTCCGTCTGGACCGCGACTTTTTCCCTCCCCGATTACCACACCGCCATCAAATGCGTATGTGATGTCAATTTCTCTTGTGTTGAATACGATAGATCGCAAAGTCCTTCCATCCCTCCCTAAACATTGGGGCAAAGGATCATGTTCTAATCTCACTCATCGGACAATAATCACGAGCAATCAACCGCCATTACTCATGAGAAGGCGTAGGAGCCCGCATTGTGAGTCAAGTGCGCAATGCAGTGGCTTTACTAACAACTTGAAGTGGGTGACTCATAAACAACCTTGACATAAGTAGACACTGCCTCGAACCTCGCGAACAACAGTCAGGAATGGACAGGCATCTAAACTCGCCTTTCGCTCTGTGTACTGCACCCCCTAGCCCATCACTAATATGGGCTCAGTTGCGGAAGCTGCGACTTTCAGCAGGGACCAGCTGTCAAAGTACTTCGACCATGTGAAGCTGCCTTCGAAGTACCGACAGGACAGCGTGCCTCGCGACCTGGCCTTGCTGTCAGCGCTGCATATCCATCAGATTGCAGCAATCCCATACGAGAACCTGTCTCTGCATTACTCTCAACACAAGACTGTCGACCTAAACCCTCAAGCCCTGTTCACCAAATTCGTCGGAAATGGACGCAACCGCGGTGGGTACTGCATGGAAGGCTCGCTTTTCTTCATGCACGTCCTTCGCAGCCTAGGATACGAAGCTTACCCGACCGGTGTGAGGATTCGGCTGCGGGAGGATGGGATTCCACAGGGCGACTACGTTGGCATGACGCACATGGCTCTCATTGTCGATCTGGATGGAGAAGAGTACGACAAGTATGTCTGCGACGTCGCATTCGGCGGCGATGGGCCGACTGCGCCGATGCCACTGAAGGCTGGCCCTATCACCAAGAACCTCGGAACACAAGAAGTCCGGTTCGCACGTGAGCGTGTCCCGGGATCGAAGAGGCAGGATTTCTGGGTTTACCAGTACCGGAACTCAGCTGCCAAACCCTGGAACTCATTCTATGTTTTCAACGACACGGAGTTCCTCGAGGTTGATTTCAACGTAGTCAACTATTACACCAGCCAGGCAGGAACGTTCCAAAACTTCAACATCATGATTGTCAAGTTCTTGCGTGGTCACGACGAAACCACGGGCCAGGGGAAGATAATTGGCAAGGTCATGCTGGTTAATGGCGTTGTGAAAAGGAACATGGGCGGTAAAACGGAGGTTGTCCAAATCTGCTCTACTGAGGCTGAACGGATTAGTGCGCTTAAAAGTTGGTTTGGGATCACGCTAACGGGTGAAGAAGTCTCTGGAATCAAGGGATCTGTTACGGAGCTGAAAAACGCCGAAGTCAAAGTTGTTTAAAGTTTGTCCTAATGCAAGGGGAGGTCAGCTAGCATAAAAGTCTTGGGTATAAATGGTCAAAGTGCGGTATATATAGGGGGGGAGGGCAACATGCCAAGTGGTGAAACACCGAGAGCGGCACGCAGCCCCAGAGCTCGCTCCACCGGTCGCAGCCCATCTGAGAGGCACTACCAAAATCCGCGGAAGCCGTCAAACGTCCCCTCAGTAACCTCCGCTTCTCGGTAGAAGCATGTTGTCCATCTCACCCCGCTGGCCGCTAAACTACCCGATTGTGCCATCGCTCGCTAGGACGCGGTGGCGTGGAACTATCGGAGCAAAAGGATTATTTCGCATCGCGCCGCGGACGGCTCTGGCAGATGGCTGTTGTGACTTCCCGCTTATGTGATGTGCCAGAGCCCGATAGGTTGCGCAACTACCCCGGGGAACCTGGGTGAACAGGGCTAGAATACCATTGCAGAAGGGATCGAGGTCAGACGAAGAGTACACGAGTTAAATTATTCGTATAACACTGGTCGGGACCTTTTGGTTTTGCTCACCCTTATTTTACCTCCTCTAACCCAGGATGGCTCCAGGGGTGGCCGGCTTGAAGTATGCGAAAACTCTGTGATTTGTTGCTTGCTTCTCGGCTTCTGTACCACGCCGTCTCCCAGGTCAGTATGTGCCCCCCCCCCCGGGGGGGGCACATATCTGTATTTATGTTGCTCTTTCTGCCCCCCTAAAGAGAGGGCTCTCTCGTCTAAATCAACGAGATCAACGTCACTTTTAGACAAGTTCTCACCCAACCTGATCGCACATTCCAATCGGTCCTGGCATATATGCCTGTACGCGGAAATCTTCAAAACCTGCTTCCAAGGTCGATCTTTGCCTACGAAGTTGCCAAGGGTCATAGGCGAATGACTGCCCGAAGGTAAGTCTGGAAGAGGTGTATACCCATATCAGTGCGACCAAAGTCTTCACGGGGTTGAGCACCCTTGGCTCAAATGCATGTATTCCACCAACGAAGATAGTCCGTAAACGTAATAATGGGAAAAACTCAACAACCACATCTATCACACAAGAAATTTGTAGTTCCTAGAGTCGTTTTGGTTTTCAGAATATCGATTCATACCCCGCTAGTCTCATTGTGTGGAGATCCGCCACCTGTGATGCGACACCACTTCTAAGATGCTTCGCAGGGGATCTCTGTCCGGCAGATACCGAGTAGTGCCTCCACAGTCCCGGAACGAAGGTACGCCAGTGTTAATGTGGCAGATGGAAATCGGCTGTTGCCCGCTGAGCCCTCTGACTTCCTATCCCCCTTGCTTGAGCTCATCTTGCCTTCCTTCTTGAGGTGGGTTTTGCAACAGAGGATTTGGTTCGGCCGGTACTTCCAGCCTTCGCCATTACAGTCCTTACTTAGGTACACTTCTCGTTTACTTCTACGTAATCCCTAGGGGTATAACAGTTCATCCGCGTCCCCCCGACAAACGTGCAACGGCTGCACTTCCGGCCGGAGAGCTTTTTGCATGAGATTTTTTCCCTAACCGCGCCTGCGTAGTCTTTATAGTCTCTACCGCACGAGCGCATAACCACTTTGGCGGCGAGGATGGATCAAGGTGTATAGGTTTTAAGTCTTTTGAGAGCGACGGTTGTCCATAGAACGCCGGCGTCCTCCAACGCCCTGGTCCCGGATTTCGATGACAGCCAAGATCATTGCCAGAGATAACGATACACTAGCCTTTTATTTGAGGCCCTCATCCTCGGATTTGGAACTCTTAGGACCTGTATTAAGGAACGGCAGATCGCCTGACCTCTTGTAACCTCCAGACCCTTCACTGTTTCACCTCCTGCCCCTAGCATGAGACCCCATTTGATCATCGTGACTCCGACCTGCTACTAATATGAGATTATATTGGCCTTTTAGTCTTGAAAAAGCAGGGAATCTTTGCTGTAATGCACACGGACAAGGTTCTCAAGGTCGGCATTTGATTGTAGCCGAAATACGCTGTGCTGATAAACGGGGGCATATCCTCATTGCAAGCCATCTGTATGTGTGTAGGATTCAAGCAGGGTAAACGAAGGCATGCAGTGGATAAGCAGCGCAGAAATGGTGAGAGAGTATTCAACCTAAGGATATAACTGGACTTGGCCTTCCTCTTCCTCTCTCCCTTCCTGAGAACATTCCCATCTTACAGATGGATCACTCCCATCCTCGCGTCTTCCTATCTTGCTTGCGGCTCAAAGTAGCGCTCCTCCCAACCAGATGGCAATTGAAGTCGTAATACTGGGTAGGTGATGCTGTGATATTATGGTCTTTAATACCAGATTTGCGACGTATATATTATACGAATGGACTTTCAGACTAGCAGCAAGTGATATAAAAGCACAGATGATGATAATATGCTGTTAAATAAGTCCCCTTACCCACTCACGCACCAACCCCCTCGCGCACCGGCCGTCAGGGGCCCCCTTTTCGTGACTACATCCTATTGAATTTCAATATTCTGACTTTTATAAAGATGATATTTTCTCAAAATTTATACCATTCTATTCGTCTTTTCTTTCTCTATCGCTCAATATATCTTTTGCATCTATAAATTGAATTCTTACTACCATAAACAGTCAATTAGATGGCATCCCTTAACAGCAAGCGGCTAGAGACCACCATATTTCCTAATATGCCCTACGCCGCCGCCTTCTAAGTGTAAAATCCCGAGAGGAATTTAATTACTCTCTTTAGAAGCTGAGCAATATTTAGGAGTCTTTTTTGGCTAAATGGTCCCTTATACAGGACCGTTTATACCGCCTCCCATCACACATTGCTCTCTAGCGCTTTACTATAAGAATCATCAATGATGGGCTCCCTAATACCACTCTATACCAACCCATAGGCATTAATTAGGTATAAAAGTTTCTAAAGAGAAATCTATCTATAAAGACCCTTAAAGCCATATATATTAAATATAAGCGTATAAATGGTGCTAGCTATAAGAATATTAATATTTTCTTTAACCACCTGGACCTCCTAGAGCTCTAAGATATTCCCCTTAAATTCTAGTATAATACCAATAAGGTGGGCTTTTAGGAAGGCAATAGGGATAATTAATTAGTTATTAGGTCTTTAGTAGTTAACTTAATTATTAAAAAAACGGCTATCTCTCATATATAGTGCACAGGAATTAAGTATATTAATAGGGCGGGCTAGGCGATTCCTTTACTCATTATCTTCTATAGCAAATCCGTATAACAACAATAGTTTCCTATAGATAATTCAGACTTTTAGTTATTTAAAGGCTAGCAATTTAATATATTAGAGAATAGCTGGATTAATAATTTTATTGGATTATAATAGCTAAAGGAGCTATTTAAGCCAAATACTCAGCCCGTGGATCCTAAATAATGAAGGGTTCTGCTTCTTAATAGCTACAGCTCACATACTACTGAAGATTTTATGTAGTATTACTAAAAATTGAAGATTTGGCTTATATTTCTTCCCTCCTATATATCCTACATCCTTCAGCCTCTCAACATTGGTATATTCTCCTCTTTAAAGCGGAGATATTATTAGTAATTAGCCCTTTTGGCCATAACCTACGGTATAGAGGAATCCAGCAAGGAATTCTTTCTTTATATCCATTAAAAAGCATGTAAAATAGCCCTTAAGAAGACCACTATTAGAAATGCTTGGTCTACAACGGGAATTTAGCCTAGAGACCAAATAAAGGTTAAGAGATCGCAACTGGTAGTTAAAAACAATAATAATGCAATTATTAGAGCCCCTATACCCCTAGCGGTTATCCCAATTAACTTAGAACTAGCTGCAATCAATTTAAAAACACTATATTTCTCTAGATATATTCGGGTAATTGAATTGGAATTGTGTAGCATTAGTAATGCGTATAAGTCCCCCACTATATGTCTCTTATTTAAGAAGCTTGGTAAGGGGCTGGATGAGTTAGTAGTATGTGTAGCTATAGCTGAAGCTGAAAAGGAGGTCCTTATAGCTGCTTTGGAGCATTAGAAGCTTAGGAAGAAGAGGAGGGTTGTATTAAACTTAAATTAAGCGTTTGTGGATATTGTGGCGATTGCAAGGGAGAGGGCAGTGATGGGACTTATAAAAGAAGAGCCGGCGGTAATACTTGAAGGCGACGAGTTAGGGGATGATGATGAGGTTGAGGAAATGGAATGTATTGTGGTGCATGCTTTAGATAGCGAGGGGTCGTTATTTGATTGCGAATAGCTGTAATGGTTGTTGAGAAATTAATTGTTGAAGTTGAGGGTGGTTCTAGAGGAGGTTAGAATTAGGGCTGGTGCGCGAGGGGGTTGGTGCGTGAGTGGGTAAGGGGACTTATATACTTCGCAAGAAGATCCAAGATGCAATAGGACTTCCATGAAAAGTTCATCTATATTTTAAGAAGAAAGGAGTTATGGAATTATCTTACCGTGTAGTCATAATGCATACATTATGGTTAAAGCAGTAGCCGCCTAACAGATGGTTTATAAGCGCCTTTTAAACTCACATACGACGGCATATTTGTAGTGAAAAGCACTTGCAACTGCGCTGCTTAGTTAGATAAACGGAACTCAAATACGACACAGAAGCCCAAGATTAGGATCCAGGGACGGTGACCCTAGGACAAAAGAAAGAAAAGGGCATAGCAACGTTGGAAACCCATTAGAAATTATACCAGAATTTATCCTCGCTTTTACGTACGCTAAAACCTTGGAATGAGAGTTGTTCTGGAACTGATTACGTCTATGCGGTCGTCAGAATGGGCCATATATTGGTGAGGTCAGGCGTAATATCAAGCGTCAAGGATCAAAATGTTTCGATCCATTGTAACCTGCATATCAACCTCCTCATTTATATGGTGCCTCTGAGCATCAATTCCATGTGAACCTGCGATGAGGAGCCCCTCAACCCTGGAGATGTACTGATCATTAAGCCTTTGCTGCTCATTAATCATGGCTTGGGACCACTTTATACCCGGAGTCGCATCCTATTTGAGTGTCGAAGGATCGACGACACTGACAAATATCTTAAGGTTCGTCAAGCCATTTGATTTGGCCAGATCAACCTTCTTCTTGAGAGATTGCAGGTTTCCTCCATCTGTGGGCCAGCTGCTAGATGGGCGAGAAGTGCATCCTAACGGATTTCACCCGGTTCTGCTTTCCTGGTATAGGTACCGCAGGCACCGATGCCTATACAGCAGGCCAGGCCCAAAGTGTAGAGTCCTGTGTCGCCCTCTAGATCCTGTCGGGCCTCATCCTATCGTAATCGAAGTCAGTCATCAAGGCACGGAGGATCCAGCTACGCAACCATGGCGGAGGAACAGCCCTTGTGGTGCTCAGATTTTGCCACAATATCTAAAGCTTGATGATACTCTCGAGAGACAGACTAAAAATAACAGGAATTGCTTTTCGATGGGTGCAACATTGTACGAGGACTGCTTACCATGTAGACTTCTGTTCCTGCAAGCATTATACTTTCCGACTAGGGTATTGGTGTAAATATGCAATATGAATTGTATAGTTTTCAGGCATGCTCAGGTGTTTTTACTTGAGTAGTGGTTCTCGGTTCGATGAGGCATGGCGAGTGGTTTAAGGTGGCTTAGACGATGGGGTTTTAAAGCCACGAGGCTTCTATGGGACCTTAGGCCACTCATGAAGAAGCACGCTACTGCCACTCGACTGACCCTGAATACAGCAGTGAATAGGTGATGCGAGTGATTGGAGGTATGTAATATGACGAGTTTTCGTGTTGGTCCTTCGCCAGTCACGGTATTGTATTTCTTATCCAACGCTGGGTCTTTGAGCGTTTATGACTGTATGAAGGGACCACCGCAGCTCCTTTTTCTTTTAAGGGAATTGCGACGGGATTAAAAAGGAAAGTAGCTTCACCAGTCAAATAAGAGTCTAGCCCAACGTCAGTTGAAGCAGGGTTTGAAATTGATACCTTATTATTTCAATACTAATATTAATAAATAGTAATATTAAGATTCAAATTCATTACAAGAATTTTATTAAGTATTAATATATAAATACTGAAATATTAATCTGGTAATAATAAAATATTTAAGTAAAGAATGAATTCTAATATTAAATTACCTTTTAAAATATTTTTAGTATTAAGATATGCTTTTATCTTTGCTGCTTTAGTAATATTAAATTATTATTTAATATGTATTATTAATGGTATAGTTTTATATACTGCTTAAGAATTCCGGCCTCTATTTAGAAATTCCGGTGTTTTAGTTAAACTAGCTATACTAACTAACTAACGGTCTATAGTTATAAGCAGTATAATAGAACCTAAGAATATTAGTATTGAAAAATGCTAATTTAATTAGGTTAATATTAAAGAATTACTGATATTATTAGTTAAATATTAGGAAAATAACTAAAGTAATGAAACTGATTTCAACCCTGGGTTTGAGTAGTTAATAAAAAGCTATAAGGCATTTACTGGAGTAAATGAGATAGAAAGGACCTTTGCGTTGTAGTTTAATCGAGCTTATATCGCTACACCCTTGATATTTTTTTTGTTACTGTTTTCAGCAACTTCATGGAACACTACAGCTTGAACAGGTTATTGTATCTTGAGCGGACCGTTGAACCTTATGCTAACGCCACTGGGCTTTGATGTCTCTCATTGTCCTTTTGGCAGGTTGGCGCCCACTACTGTAGTTTACTGACAAGATGATATGGATACGCTTCTTTTTTTTTAAAAAAAAAAAGACGCAGGAGATTTCTACTCACTCGTAACTTCAGTGAGTCGGTGGTACATATTCACTGGTATCCCCAAGTCACTGTCACGCACTACCATTCCAGTGGTGCCTCAAGGACCACATCGCCTCGAGACTGATTCCACTATACTCCAATAGAAGCGCCGGATTGTGAGAAACTCGAATTAAGAAATAAGATTACGGTTTCAAATTCTTGCAGTAAGCCTTTCTTTAATTGAAATAATTGGTGAACTGTTCTATTCCCGTGCAATCATTGATTTGCTTGGCATTGTGCCTTTGGCAAAAGTTGACTCCAGGCTTTGTGCAGCACCATTCCTTGTTTAAAACACTATCTGTAACTCACAGATTTGCTAATGCTTGACCTGCTTGCATATTTGTCAACGTTATTACGGTAGGTTATGCGAAGCTTGGGGGACCAGGCGTTTGGCTCACTATTGAAGTTCCATATGGCTTGCTAAATGCTCAAGGTTTAGAATTTAGTTAATTTCATTAAAACTAACTAATAATTAGTTCGCAGTAGATTTACAATTTATAAATAAACTGTTGGAATAGCACTTAGGATCGCACATCAGTATGGGGATGAGGTGGCTTAGTCAGCCACCTAGGTACCGCACGGAGGCCTTAAGCCCCTACCGTGTGCTTCCCCTCCCTTGTTTTAGAACCTAAATAGATCATCAAATAATAGAACCAGTTCAACAACCACTATACATACATACTAACAGCCATATAGCAAAGGCTATTCAATACTAATTAGTAATTGCTTGGCGCAATTATAGATTGGCAAGAGTGAAAAAACAAGCCCCTATATGACTCTCTAGCTATACTGCTAAATGAGGATCAGGAAGTAGAACAGCTAGAGTTGTATGCTTGTGCTAAGAGCCTAGGGATCTCCTCAATCAAGCCGCAGTATAGTATAAGAAAGGAGGCCACCTAGAAGACAATCTCTATCTATCTTGTATAAATCATACCTATTACTATTAAATAAGGATTGGGAGGTAGTATAAGAGGTAATCTATATAAGTAAGATAGAGGGAGTATATGTAACTATATAATAAAATACCTCAACCTATATGAACTAATATAAAAACTATTAAGATATTAGCTATATTAAATGACCCTGAACAGAATATTCCTAGACCTTCTAGCTAGAATATAGAAAGACCACCTCCTATAGTTATATATGAAGAAATGGCTGAAGGGAGTATAATACCAATCTTAAGGTGGTGATAATAGATAGACCTATAATTCTAGGATGAGGATGAGATTAACCTAGAAGAACTACCCTTAGAGATATACCTTACTATATACTTTATATAAGTTCTAATAGAGGATACCTAAATATAACTATATGGGAATCTACTCCTAAACTCCCTAGTTAAAGACTTTAAGGGGTGGACTACCTATTAATTTAATTAGGTCCCTTATATATTTAAGAAAGAGCTACTTCACCTAATTAGTAAAGAGGGAATATAAATACCAGGAGGATCCTATTTAGCAAGAATCATATAACTTATTAAGGCTAGAAAGGCAAGCTATAGGCAGCTATAGTAAACTTAATAAACCCTACCTGGCCCCATACGAGCCACAACATTACCAGCTAGATAGCAATTAATATAACCCATACAAGTAATTATTGAGCTGTATGAATGATAGTAACAATCTTATTTGCATGAAGCCCCTCAAACTGCACAAGTACAGATAGCAGAAACCTATCCTGTATGACAGATACCTCCCGTCTATATGGATGGTGCTCCATACAACCTACCTCCGACCTGAATAGTCTATAATGGGCCAATCAACCCCCAAGATGTAGCCAACTTCCATAAGGGATGGAGGAAGGAATATAACTATATAGGGAGGCTGTATAACCTATTATATGATAAAGCATGAATCTTTATAGGGTATTATAGAAGATTGCAAATCTAAGAGGATTAATATTATATAGTCTTTCTAGATATACTCTTAGACTGTGTAGAGGACTTCTACCTCTACTATATAGGCCTGGATAAGATATAAAAGGAAATATATAATTTAATAGATATGTACTTTAATATGAATACTAATTATAGCCAGTACTAGGCAGATTGGATGACTATATCCTTTATATAAGTTAAAAGGGAGAATCTAGAGAAAACACTCCTAGAAGTACTAGAGGTACTTCTTAACAAACTCTAACTTGTATAATGGGCCCTAGGAGAGGGATACTAAGGAGAGATTGCACTCTATATAATAGTTTCCCGAGTATATTATGTAACGCTAGAGCTTGAATATATCCTAATAAACTAGAAACTAATATATAAAGGCCTATTTGTAGACCTTTAAGTAGTAATCTAAGTTACTATAGAGAGAAACTTAACCTAATAATTTATTACTTAAGATAAGGTAAAAATCAACTTTATGGATAGAAGGTATATATCAAACTTTAATAACTGCTAAAAGCCTTTATATAATTGCCCTTGAATAAGCTCTTTATATAATTATTTACAGCCTGATAAGGGCTAGTTTCTATAATAACCCCTTGTACAACTAGGGCAACAACTATACCCATTATGATAACTATTCAGACCACCTCATATAACAAGCCGACCAAAGAAGTGCTTTGTATGTAAGAAGGAAGGGTGCTGGTCTACTAACTACTTTGAAAAGGAGCGGAGTGATATATAAGGCTAGTACCTATAAGCATGCAATAACCTTAATTAGGAATCTCTTTAGGGAGAGAGTGAATTTTAGTTATTTATACTTAACTATAAGGGGGAGAACCCAGATCTCAACTATATAGAAGACTAATTATGGGATTTATAGGGCTTAGAGGATAAAGATATACCTTAATAGCACCTTATTAATGTAGTATTTAATTACTATATAATAGGTAAGGATATCTACTTAGCTTTAAGAATGACTACTATAGAAAGCTTCATACTATATAACCCATATAGTATAATATATTAAGGGGAACTCTAGGATNAATGCACTAAGTTATATACTTTTTGGGTAAGAAATAAGGGTAATGCAGAGGTCTGAATTAAGGTGCAAATGCAGGCCAAAATAATCGACTCACGGCCACCAAACTCATCTTGCGTCACGCATGCACTGGGCGTACTTAGCGAAAAATCGCCTGACTCGCAAGTCTAGGGTAACTCCTTGCTAGAAAGTCTAGGGTAACTCCTTATAACGAAGTCTAGGGTAACTCCTTGCACGGAGTACCAACGCCCTGCTGAGCGGTTCCGTTTAACAATACCATACAGTCTTCCCAGATATATTCTCAGACCGTACAGAGGACTTCTACCTTTACTATATAGGCCCGGATAAGATATAAAAGGAAATGTATGATCTAATGAACATGCACTTTAATACAAATACTAATCATAGCTAGTACTGGGCAGATTGGATGACTATATCCTTTATATAAGTTAAAAGGGAGAATCCAGAGAAAACACTCCCAGAAGTACTAGAGGTACTTCTTAATAAACTCTAACTTGCATAATAGGCCCTAGGAGAGGGATACTAAGGAGAGATTGCACTCCATATGATAGTTTCCCGAGTATATTGTGCGGTACTAGAGCTTGAATATGCTCTAATAAACTAGAAACCAATGTGTGAAGCCCTATTTGCAGACCTTTAAGCAGTAATCTAAGTTGCTATAGAGAGAAACTCAACCTAATAATTTATTACTTAAGATAAGGTAAATATTAACTTTATAGATAGAAGGTATATATTAAACTTTAATAACCACCAAAAGCCTTTATATAATCACCCCTGAATGAGCTCTTTATATAATTATCTATAGCCTAATAAGGGCCGGTTTTTATAATAACCCCTTATATGACTAGGGTAATAATTATACCCATCATAACAACTATTCAGACCACCTCATACAACAAGCCAACTAAAGAAGTGCTTTATATGCAAGAAGGAAGGGTGCTGGTCTACTAACCACTCTGAAAAGGAGCGGAGTGATATATAAGGCTAATACCTATAGGCGTATAATGACCTTAATTAGGAACCTCCTTAGGGAGAGGGCGAATTTCAGTTATTTATACTTAACTATAAGGGGGAGAACCTAGATCTCAACCATATAAAAGACCAACTATAGGATTCATAAGGCTCAGAGGATGAAAACACACCCTAACAGCACCTTATTAATACAGCATTTAATTACCGCACAATAGGTAAAGATATCTACTCAGCTCTAAGGATGATTACTACAGAAAGCTTTATACTATATAACCCATATAATATAACATATTAAGAGGAACTCTAGGATACTGGGGCAGCTAAATTTTCAATAATAAGGAAGCCCCAGGCACTAGCATATGTATGAGAGAACCCTAGTATAATGATCAACTGGGAAAAGGACATAGCAAGAGTTAAGTTTGGACTAGCAAACATAATTACTTCTATTAGGACGATCAAGCTAAGGAACCAACTTAGAGAGATAACCTACTATATCATGGATACCTTAACTCTATTCCTATTCTCACTATATAATGCTAATAGACTAAAGGCCTACTTTAATAATATTGTAAATATTATTATATAAGGGAATACCTTACTCTTAGTTATATGAAAATAGGGATATACTTTCTTTAACCTTAGCCGTATAGAGGCTAGAGCCTTCCTTATTAAACCTTAGCTATAGTAACTTTATAGGCGCTTTAGCTATCCCTATATGGAGAAACTATATAGACTTCTTAGAAGTATAGGGCATGATAATATTAAGGAAGCTATTTTAGAGAGAATTAAGAAATTCTGCTACTACTACTAGATATATAACCTAGCCTTAAGATGATTTAAATTCTCTATTAAGGATGAAAGTCACTTTAATTATAAAGTAGTAATTAATATTATATAACTTAGAGAGAAGAACGCCCTATATGTGATTGATATAAATATAAACTTCCAAGTAGTAATATTCCTTAGATCTATATCCGCATGAGATACCTAGGATGTACTTTATAAATGCTGGATTTATACCTATATTAGCCCACCTAATTATATTATATATGACCTAAGGATGAACTTTATATTAGAGGAGTTCCATATGAATGTAAAGATTATGGGGATTTTGTGTAAAGAGATGCTGGTAGAGGTATACTGGGCTGTGGGGAAAGTTGAGTGGTTATATGGACCTCTGAAAAGGGCGTATGAAATCCTTTATATGGAGATTAATAAAGCTATAGATAATGAGATAATCCTATAGATGATAATTAAGGCCCTAAATGATACAGCTAGGCTAAGTGGACTTATACTAACCCTCCTAGTATTTAGTACCTACCCTTAAGTCTTATATGAATTTTTACTATCTCTAGATATTACCTAAAGGGTAAGAGCTATATAAAAGGCTATAAAGATGCTTTAAACTATTTATATGGAAATCAAGGTTAGCTATGTGATTAATACTAGGAATGGACTAGATACCTATGCTATACTATCCTTACCCCTTTAAAGCAAAGTCCTTATCTAGAGAGAAAATAAAGGCTAGAGAGAACTATATAAGCTGGAAGCTATCTATAGGCATATTGTAATAATTAGTATGGTGAATGGACCTATATAATTCCGGGCTATATATGTTAAACTATACCTTTGTATAGCTGAACTAGCCGTATAGGACAACCTGGATGTATGAGAAGCTATTATTATATAATAGCTAACCCAAGCTAGGAAGAGAGGCAGGCCTAGGAAGGAAGCTACCCAGGTGCAGCTGAATTAGCGCGGCAGATCTAGGAGAGCAACTGCATGATATATATATCTATTAACTATATAACTACTAGTAACTACTTTCTTAACCCAAAAGGAAAGGGACTTATATGACCTAGCCATTAAGCTAAGGGAAGATAACATCATTACTAGCCTAGGTAAGCTATTTGAAGAATCTGATACCCTTGAGATTAATGCTCTAGCTAGTAAAGATGTGTTTGAATTTGCAAAATACGACCTAAAGACGTATGGATATCTGAGAATCTTTAATATGCAAATGGTATGAGAAGTTAAGAATAAGTTAACTAAGCTGATTAAGAAATTAAGGCTAGTTATATAGGGCTTTAGGGATAAAGAGAAATATATAATACTAATATAAGCCCTAACTATTTAGAGGATGAGCTAGAGACTAATTCTAGCTCTAAGGCTAATACTTATTTAATTGTACAGATGCTAAGGCAAACTGTAGGATATTATATAAGCTTATACTTAAGCTGAAGATGCACTAACCTGTATGATTATTATATGACTGCCCCTAGAGCTTAGGGACAGATACCCCCTAGATATAATCCTTATTATTAGGAAACCACTATACGGCCTAGCTGAGGCAGGCCTGCATTGGTATAAAACCTACTATACCTATTATATAGAGGCCCTAAAAATGAAGATCTCTATATATAACCTGTGCCTCCTATTTACTACTAACAGGCCATATGACTTTACTATCTTAGGGATGCAGATAGATAATACCTTCTTCTTTATAATATTAATGTTCTCTAAAAGGGAGAAAAATAACCTAAGAAAGAAAAAGTTCTATGTAAAGCTAAAGGAAGTTTTAATATTTAAAAAGCTGGTAGAATTTAATAGTGGAAGGATTAAGTTGGATAAAGAGAATATCTTATTCATATAAAAAAGATAAGCTGCATAATTAGAACTAATTAACCCCTATATGGATGATGCAGCCCAGTAGTATGTTACCTAGAGAGCCCGAGGGGCATATATTGCCTTAATCTGCCAACTAGAGTTATTGTATAATCTTTCTATAGCCATATAAATTTCTATAGGAGAAAGATATAGAAGCCTTGAATATATGAATTAAGTAGCAGAAGGAGAATAAATAAAAAAATTTTATTTATAATATTAATTTAGCTATATAAGCTTTATATTTTTATGGATGGATCCTTTGCTAATAATAAGAACCTTAGCTTACAGCTAGAATTTATTATTACTATAGTAATAGAAGAAGACTATATGGAGACTGACTTTAAGATCTATAGAAATGTTATCTACTGGAGCTTGATAAAGTGCAAGTGAGTATATAAGCATATAGCAAGCGAGCTGTATGGAATGATAATAGGGTTTGATATTTTATAGCACTTAATATAATAATCAACTGAATCTTTAACTATCTAAAGGTACCAAGAATACCAGTAATAATCTATACAGACTCACAATCACTATATAAATGCCTAGTAAAGCTTAATATAACTAATAGAAGAGGCTAATGATTGATATATATTGCTAAGAGAAGCTATAAGGAAGGAATATTGGAAGTATAATGAATAATGGGAAGGGTAACCCAGATGTGTATAAAGACAGCCCTAAATAAAGAAAAGTTCACTGAGAGTACTAATAACTGATTTAATAAACACCCTAAGGATTTATAAGCGTATATTAAGTGCCTGATGGAAAGAAATAGTAGTCTATATGAAAAGGGGGAGGAAATTTTATTAAATATTGAAGATATGTGTCTCTTATATATATACTAAAGTTTCAGTATAGGTGTGTGGGTATTGATTATTAAGAAAGCAAGAAGGAGAAAGAGGAGAGAGAGACAGAGAGAGCGAAAGAGTTTATCATTTGGGCGAAGCGCTGGAGTACTAGTCTCCGTAGCTAGCAATAAGTTAGTTATACAAGTGATAACTTACAAAGGAGAATCCTACTAGGGATGTACTTTTTGCCCTACCTTCTTATACGGAGGCTATAGGTAAGGTATCAAGGCGAAGTATAGTAGCTTAGAAGAGAAGGTTGGAAAACAACATATAGCTAGTGGGTTGAGGTGCCAGTAGTGTTAAAGTAAAACCAGCAAACTATGGAGGAGAGGAGGGGATTTTACTAAGAAGGCGTTACGGCCGTTACTTGCTTAAGGCTAAAGGAGATTATGATATAAAGAAAAATCCTAGTGTTGAATAGCCACTAGGATTCATCTTATATGGGGATGAGGTGGCTTAGTTAGCACCTAGTACTGCATGGAGCCTTAAGCCCTACTGTTGCTCCCTCCTTTTTCAGATTAGATGTACGGTAATAGAAATGTTTAAACACCGTGACATACGTACAACCAGCCTGGCAAAGGCGATCAACATAACGTTTAAATGTATTATATAACACCATACTAAATAAGTTTAGGACGTAGCTAGGACCAGGTGTAGCTAGTTATAGCAAATTTTTAACTTTAGGCTATCTTCCGCACCTACTGGTCTTGATTCTATAACGTTTAGCACTAATTAGCTCCGCAGCTTACTTTTGTGTCTCCTACAGGTATAAGGGTACTAAAAGCCTTAAAAATATTATTCTTTTAATTATATTAATTAAATAAGCTATTAATTGCCAACTCGTATGATAGGTATCTCTAAGTTTCTCTCATACTAATAGATATCTTTTAGAATTTATAGTGCATGCCTTTATGTTTAATGCCACACCACTTTATGGGGTTCAGTAGGTAAGCCTGTGGGGTTAACGTGCTGCCCCACTTTGGCCCCGGACCTGATCTGGGCCACGCCTCCTCTCAACATTGAGTTTCCCTTAATTGGCCGCCCCAACAATACGTCCCTCTTCTATTGGTATTAAGGAATCGCCAGAATCATCACTATCGGGGATACCTCACCAGCTTCAATTTTCGCCCTACAAATAGCCTTAATATCAGTAAAAGCCGCATTTAGGTTAATTACAACCTTCCTCTTGAACTTCTTGCTGGCTTAATTTAACTCTCAGCGCTGTTTTTTCATAAGACATCATTAAATCTACTCTTTTAGTTATATACTTAAGGATTCTGTAGGAGCTCTTATGTATATAGTGTAAGTTTTCTAATGCTTCTATTAGCTATAAGCTAGCGCATCTCTTAGGACCTCTTAGCATTAAAATTGCGGCCCTATGGATGAAAAATTACTTGGCCTTTCCTGGTAGCCTAATAATGCTGTTCAGTTACTCATTAACTAATTCCCGCTGGTTTAGGTGGTTTTGAGAATGTGGGTACTTCTTGCCCCTTACTCTCAGACAGCTAAGCTATTACCCTCACTGCTAAATATTTTCCTCTATAATTGCCTCTTTATATATCCTCTAATAGCAATAAGGAAATTACCGCCTCATTATTGCAGTTAATCTACTTAACCCTAATAAATAATATAAGTCTTCCTAAGGAGGCTTTAGCAGCATAAAACCCCTATATTGAGGGCTAGAGCATATAAGAGGTATTACTAGACAGACAATATACTTGCCCGGGAGCCGTTGATGCCTACTGCATGGGTAAGAATAATCGCGGAGTATTCAGCCGCTAGTTAGGAAGATACTTGTATTTCCGTAAGCGTTTTTTCTCTATCCACTGCGGCCAGACAGTCCTTGGGAATAGTAGACCTACTGCTATAGATGCTCTTACTTTAAATGCTACTGATAATTAGGCGCTTCCTAAAATATTAATAATCTAATATAGGAGGTGGTTCCTCTTAAATTATAATCCAATAGCTAATAGGATATTGTTACACGACGCTCAGTAGGCGTGCACTTCGTGAAGGGGTACCTAGACTTTCGTGCGGAGTTACCCTTGACTTGGAGTTGGCGATTCTTCGTAAGTACGCCCAGTGCGCGCGTGACGCAGGATGAGTTTGGTGGCGTGAGTCGATTATTTTGCCCTGCATTTGCACCTTACTTCGGGACCTTGCTTCCTACCCTCGATTCCGCTTCCGCGCCCCAAAAACGTAATAACGTGGTGCATTGGATCGCGCGCCTGACTTCTGAAGTCCATATGTACTTGCATTGGGCCCTTGCTAGGGCTGTGTTTGGCTAGTTGTTTGGAACCAAAGTTGTGTGTTGGAAGGGCGAATTTCCGGCATTTGCAAATTTGCACCATAGCCTACCGCAGCGTGCCCATGGTTGAGACGACGTCGGAGGGATTTAAGGAGGGCTTACAGAAGCCAACTTAATTCAATACAGAGTTGTCCAGACCATTGGCAATCGTCCGAATTCGCCTCAGAGCACATACTGCGACCCTGCCGAAACACACACACGCTGAACGAATGCTATGCCCAAACAGCACAAAACACACAAAAAAAAAGGAAAAAGATACTAAGATAAAAAAAAATTAGATAATAAAGGGGAGATAATAATTTTTAAGAGTGGAGATTAATAGTTATAGCAGTTCTTAAGTTTTAATAATGAAAATTGTACTCCACTAATCAGAATTCAGCCAAGGTATAGTAGTTATAAAAGAAGTAGTTGGGTTGGTAGTTATGGCAGAAGGGCAGGCTTTTATCAGAAGGAGAGCCTTAAGATAGGTGAATCACTCAAGCTAGTAAATTACTCAACCTCTTGCCCTTTTTACCAAGCAGCAGTCCTTGCTACTTTAAATGCTTCTAATAAAAGCTCCCCTCTCTAACTTTTCATATTTAAAGTTACTTTTTTCCCCCTATTAACCCTTTTCTTCAAACTTCCCCTAATACCATCATTAACTATCAACCATTAATCTTACCATTAAGCCATTATGCCTTTCTAATCAGATAAGCCTTACCAACATAATATCTTCTCCTCCTTAAGCAAGTTAAGAGGAGAAGGGAAAGGGCAAGAGGCAGTCGCCTGCTATCATCAGGGTCCTTAAAACATACCATCCTCCTCCCATCCATAAAGAAGGCATCTATACTTGCTTCCTACTAAACACAATCCTTTTAAGAAACTAAGTCCATAAATTACCACTCTATAAGGCCTTTGCAATGAACATTAAGATATATAACCTTAAGGGCAGAAGCAAAGGTCTTATATCTTATAGGCCCTCTCCTTAACATATAAGTCTAAGCTACTTAAATTATTTTTCGCTTTTCTAAAAGCCCTAGAGGCTTGCAAGTACCTGCAGTCTCGTCTTAGCACTCTAATTAAAGGAGGTCTAAATAATGTATTTATTAAGTATATAAATAGTAGCCCTTATAAGAAGTATATATTTTAACTATATTAAGGGAATAAATTTTAATAAGGCCTAGCTCTCCTTATTGCTTTCTTTAATTATCATAATGCAAACCTATGTAACTATTATATATAGTAAATAGGAGCAAATGATAACTAATTATACCTCTAAGGATTTATTCCTATTATAATCCCTTTCTTTAAGTACTAATCACTCTAAGCATTTTAAGATAATGCCTATACTAACTATATCTACTATATTAAAGGTTACCTTTATAACTTCAAGATACTAAAGATTTCTAAGGGTAGTTATAACTGCATTACTAATATATATCCAATCTAATTAACAAGCCTCCAAATATACTTCCTTTAAAGCTCTTGCTAGGCAAGTATATTAAGGCTGCTACTAAGATAAAATATAAGGAAAGTTATGCGGATAGCCTAAGCAAGATTACAGAATATTTACTCAGGAAGTTTAAATATAAGCCTATAGACCTTTAGTTATGGTTATAAGATAATAAAAAGGGTTAGGTAAGGTAGGGGTGGATTCCGTTTTAGGTCATCAATACTTCTTTTAGCAGTAAATTAAGAACTAATAATTTCATCTTTACATATAATCGCAAGAGAAGTATACTCATCTAATCAGAAGCATAATACTAACTTAATCTTTTTATATCTTATCCCAGAATTTATATTTCTTTAGCTTAGAGTTATTAAGGTTAATAAGCAGAATATCTATATATAGTGTTATCCTTCAAGGCTAATTAGCTAAATCTAATAAGTCTAAATTATATAAGTTATCTATATCTAAGTATGCTTATACCTAGGGAACCATTTAGTTAGAAAGAGACTAATCTTAATACCAATTATTATTATCCTAATTAGGGGTTATAGGATAGAGCATATTATCCAGTATATTTAGGTATTGTGGCTATTATAAGGGAGAGGGCTACTATAGGACTCATTAAGGAAGAGCCTTAAGCAATACTTAACGATAATCAGTTAGGGGATGATAATAAGGTTAAGGAAATGGACTGTATTATAGTGCAGAACCTAGGTAATAAGGACCACTTGTTAGATTGCAAATAGCTTTATTACTTATTAAGTAAATAAGTATTAAAGTTAAGGGTGCTTCCAGGAGAGGTTAAAAAGTCGGGTGTGCATAAAGGGGGTGGTGTGTGAAGCGGTATGTTGACTTAGTAAGCAGGGGCCTAGGCCCAGGGGGTTAGGGTAGGCCTTTTATATGGACTTTCCACGCACCTAGCCATGGGTAAGGTGGGGCCTAGTACGGGGTTAAGGAGCTGGCGGTATAAGGCATCTAGATATACTACTGCACGCTTAATTCCTTATACTGGGTGCGCCTATACAAATAGCTGGGTGGGTAAACACAAAAGGCTAGGTGTGTGAACCATGACCGCTTTCTTCTCACCAATGTATGAACCGCTATTGCGAATTGCGAAACATGCATCCTAGGTATTTTGAGGTACCCTCTTGTGTTAGTGCTAGGGTTGGGGAGCACCCCATTCCACTCCAGGGTTTAGGTGCTGTGCCACTGTAAATCCTCTGCAACCCTATCAACCAATTATAGACAACCACTCAAGTCCTTGAAAAGTAGGAATTTGAGTAACGTTCAGTCGCCCGCAGGAATGAACCTTCACCAATTCACTCATTGCTAACAAACCCACACTCACTTCATCTTTTGCCCCCATTTTTACAGAACTCCCACACCACGAAACCCACATATGAACCGAGATGGCCATAGAGTGGCAAAGTGAGAGTCTAAACATGAAAGCCGAGACGCTCGAGGTCATCGACCCGAAACCCGGCCACCCGCACACAAACACGGCTGTCTTCCTCCACGGCCGCGGCGACAGGGCCCCCGACTTCGCAAAGGGCATCAAGCACATGACATGGAGCAACTCGCAGCGCCAGACAGCAGTCGACGTCCTCCCGACCTTCCGATGGGTCTTCCCAAACGCCGGCCAGAAGCCGTGCGCCAGACCCGGCATGCCGCCCAGCATGAACCAGTGGTTCGACGTCTGGAACCACCTCAGGCTCCACGAGAACGAGGACCTGCAGGCGCCGGGGCTGCGGGAGAGCGTTGAGCGCATCAGGAGGATTATCGCGGAGGAGGCGGCCAGGCTGGGCGGCAGGTACGACAAGATCGTCCTCATGGGCATCAGCCAGGGCGGCGCCACGAGCGTCCACACCCTGCTCAACCTGGGGCTCCCGGAGGGTTATTCCGGCCCCAAGAGGCTCGGCGCCTTTGTCGGCGTCGCCTGTCGGATGCCATTCCCGGGCCGCAGCCTGAGTGCCACGCGGCAGTTGCTCAACCTGGAGGGGACGCCGTGCGACGAGCTCATCTCCAACACGCCTGTTCTCCTGGAGCACTGCGTGGATGATCCGACTGTCATGTTTGAAGGGGGCAAGCAGCTGAGGCAGCAGCTTGAGGGTTACGGTGCTGCGGTTGCCTGGAGAGAATACCCCGTGGGCGGGCACTGGTTCAAGTCACCAGAGGGATTGGATGATCTCAATCAGTTCTTGGCTAAGGTGCTGCCTCAAGATTAAGATTGCCATTATGAGATCACGACTGAATGCTGGCGCTATTGATTGGCCCTGCCAGCCAGAGTTTCCCTCTGGCGTGCTGTGGCGGCCACTGGGGACCGTTTTGGGTGGACCAACAAAGAAGTGGGACTCAGCATTGGGATATTGGTGGCTTCGAAATTGCTAAAATTTGATCAAATTCAACCATACAGTATTGGAGAGACATGTTTTCTTTGTCTATGGTATATTCATATATCGGTCTCTGGTAGACATTGTACCAAGGAAGCATGCCCTCCTTATCATCCCATTCGGTCAATTTCGCAAGTTCTTTTCAAATCCCCTCAGCTACCTCAAGAGCAAAGCACAAAGCCAGCCATCGAGAATCAAGATGAATAGAATAATGAGGCTTCTGAAACCCAAGGCAAAACCTTGCAACTGTCACTCGACATCGTGCCCCAGTGCTCGGGCGAACCCCGGTCCCGATGGATACTGCGTCACGCCGGTTCTCAGGAGAAGAGGCAGGTATTGTATGAGGTGTGCGGAAGCCGAATGCTTTAGGTTTCCGTACGATGTCACAGAAGTCTACCAGGACAAACGGTGACTTTATGGTCGAACACTACTGTTGGTCGAAATCCGGGGGCGCCAAGATTTTCGCTGTGTACTATTCAACTGTACTATTTATTGGACCACGTGAACACTTCTGGACCGCGGGATTCTGGATGATTTGTTTGGTCTTTTGGGATCGAAGGTTACAAAACATGAACTTCAAGTTGGTTGGTCGGGTTTTGTGCGGTAGAAGCTATGCTGGACCGTTGCGATGCATGTGTCTATGGCGAAGGGGACAGGAACGTTCAATTACTCGTATGCAAGCGATAAACGATAAGGTCCTCATTGCTGCATCGATCGATAGGTTCACTTACGGGATACCTAGCCACTTTCGCCCCCAACGTTGAATCGAGGTTTCCATCTCAGGGAAACTAATATTGCCCACATACTCGAAGAACACGAACACTCAGACTTTCTTTCTTGTGAAACAAGAGCCTGTCTCACAGTTTCCGCCACCTGGCGCTGAGAGCGCGAACGTCGTAGCCGTCGCGGTCGGTGCATGCTCCGGTGAAGTCGACGGCAGCCTTGCATTTCTTTTTATTGTTCAGCGGAGCGGGACGTGTATCGAGCATGCGAAGCGTGCGAGATATGCGGCCCGCGTAGCATTCTTACCCAGCGTAATTACCCGAAAGTTATCTAAGTCTGGATTGGTCCGTTCAGAATCCTCAAGTCTGGATTAGTCAATAACGATATACCTCTAAAAGTATTTAGCCAAAAGGAAATTATTAAGAAGACATATCATTAAAAATCATAATCCGTTATTAAAGAGGAAGGCACAAGCCGAAAGGGGGCGTAGTAAGGCACCGCAGGCTTAGCGCCGCAGGCAGGGGGTCCTAAGGGGTTCCCCCCTAGAAACAACAAGAGGACGCCTTCAGAACAAACTAAATCTATCACCAAGTTACTTTAAAACAGTTAATTTATATCATTTAGCAGTTTCTATAGTATTAATGATAAAGAGGCGTAGTTAATATTAAGTATAGAGCGTGCTTGGGTTGCTTAGTCAGCTAGGGGCTACAGCCGCTAGTGCCTGCTGCAGACGGTTTGCTTCCTGCACACCACTATTCCCATCAACGTTAACCATCAATATCAACTTTTTTCCTCTAACCCACATTCAATTCTTTCCTTATCAACTAATTCCCATTATTAGAAGCAATTCCCATTACCAAAATATCCTCCTATAGTCTTTATAGCTATACTCAGCATATCAGCCGCTACTAGCCCTCCTCCTCCTAACCTACCAGGCGGTAGTAAGGACCCTTTCAAACCCTACAAACGCAATGCTTATAACAACAGCAAGATCTACAACTATAAGATCAAGGGCGTCACCAAGCAGTATTATAGCTGCCAGAATATTAAATCCCTCACATAATTTACCCCAAAGCACAACAAGCAGCTAGTAAAGAACTACTTTACCTATTGGTCTGCCTACTAGGCTATAAAGGCAAGACCCCCTATCCTTATCTATAGAAATTTCTGCTAACCACTCTATAGTCCCAAGGATCTACTATTTAGTGAGCCCTTTCTGCCCTCTTTCTGCCTCATTATCAGGCAGCTGCAGAATTAATATCCCCTCTTAAGGGTGCTAACCCTACTAAATGCTGAAAGTCCCAGCACCCAGCTCATCTTTAGCCCCATCGCTTAGCACCCAGTCTCGCCACACAACCCAGTTAGCATAAGGAGCCTGCTACTTCTAGGTATTATCTATTTACCCAAGCTATATAGGAAGTTATTAAAGTTGCCCCGCTATTAAGCTAACCTGCTAGTAGCAAGGTTAAGATGGAGTCCCCAACCAGGCAGCTAAGGTATAGTTATAGCACTTTGCCAACCCATAGCCAATATCCCTAACGCGGGTTAATCCTCCCAAGCTAAGGCATATTAGGTTCTAGCGTTGGTTATAATAGGCCTACTTCTTAAATCTTTAAAGGCCAGACTAGCATTCATTATGGGCTCTCTAAGCTATTCTATCATTATAAATGCATAATACTATTAGCATTCATTATCTCGCCTTCTGCCGGCTATACTACTTAATATTATTCCCAGGTTATATAATCCAGCATTCATAAGGCAGAGAGAAAGCTCCACTCGTGGTTGCCCTTTCCGTGGGCGAGAACGCTCTAAGGCACGGGGACAAGCAGAACGCTACACCGCAAGCGGAGTGGGCCAGCATATCTCGCACGCTTCGCGTGCGAGATACACGTCCCGCTCCGCTAATCCCTAGGCCGTTAGGTGTGCAAGTTGACGATTGGCGAGTTGACGATTGCTTCAGGCTGGCAATAAAATGTAGATACTAGGGCTGACAATTGAGCCAGCGGCCCCAAGGTCTATTTTATGTTTGAGGATTCCATAATTGAATTATAATACGTGATTCGCCAATCCCAATCAGAGTTACCATAGATATTAGGCGACATCGAAGACTTTTTCTCGTATTGTATTCTTCATACAATTAATAATGGCTGGTATGATGATCACCTCAAGCGACATAGCCTGCATACGGTTTTTTAATTAGTAAATCACAATATCCATTTAGCATGCATATATATGTGTTTGAGTATCTACTAAGTATGGAATATGCCCCTAGAACCATACGGTCATATTTTGGTTACACACTATGCTGGAGTACGTAGTTGACAGAGCTATAACGTTGATGAAATATGCCACCAACTCCAGAGCACCACCGGTGACATCTTAGGTTCAAGTCGTCATGTCTGGCTAATTCGCAGGATTAAGCGCTGCTTTAACGTTCCTATAGTATATTTAACACTAAAGAACCTTGGAATGCAGATTACCGTCTATTAGACAGAAAATATACATTTACAAAGGGACCTTGGAGGTAAAATTCCCAGCAGGAGAAGAATTATGATGGGGTAAACCGTGAAGCATCACAACATTTATAGAGTATGTTTCACCTGTATAAAGATAGGATGACCGGGAAATCATAACAGCAAGAATTCAGGTCCTGAGTCCTATGCATATCAGATTCTTGAGGCAAGCCATAAGGTAGCTGTGGGCTGTGACGCTATGGATTTGAAGCAGAGCCTGCAAAGCCGAGAAAATCACCCAAATACTATTGATCAATTCATTGGGCGGGCAATTGCCTTCCTCGAAGATGCGTATAAGCCCTGTGCGGTCAGGAATAGCGTGTGCTTGAGAGCACTTGAGTCTGGGACACCACTTCATCGAGATCGTGATTCCACTTCCCGGCCATCATCGCCGATCTTCTACTTCAGATACTTTTCATAGCTTTCTACAGCTTGAATATTTTATGTCATTCTTTTTCGGAAAAAATCGTCACCATGAAAGCGCTTACCACCATCTTTGCCATCGGCACCCCTCTGCGTGTCACCCATCGCCGAGGTCAACTTCGAGGAGACAGCCCTGTACACGCCCGAGCTTGATGTCGACGTTAATGCCTACCTAGGTAGTTCTATTTTCGACAACTCCCTGGGCTGCTGCCAATCCCCAGCATTCCAACCAACCCGCCGACCTGGTCCCTACCCTTCACACATTTCTCAAGCGAATGACAGCCATCCTGGCCATCACTCATCAGTCCCGGATATGCCTCAACAGTAGTACAATGAACTAGTGTCACACTCACACTCGCTCCCAGGGCTCGGCCTCGCCTTCCAGCCGCCGGCACCAGCTTCTCCCCTGCAGAAATTGTCTCCCAACTGCGGTCCATCCAGGGCCAGATCACGACCGTCACCACGAGTCCTCGGCAACCTGCCGGCTGGCACGAGCTACGACCAGCTGAAGCAGGCCGTCGCCGTTGCCGGCCAGATCCGCGCCCTGGCAGGCCCCCACCGTCGAGCGCACCCAGGCCTGGGATCGCAAGTGGCTATGATCCCACTCGCCGTTCGGGAATGCGGGGATTTACTTGGTCGGAGGGTTTTTGCCGTACGTGGCCGCTTGTGGGCGTCGTCCGGGCCTATGGTGTCTCTTCACCCCGTATCCTACCTACTCTATTCCGTCTTCCTCACCCACCCCTAGCCAGTCCTTTTCGATGTTCACGAAGGGAACCCTAATGCAGTCGCCCGTTAAAGTAATAATGTGAATAATGAGCTTCTTGGAACCGCGTCTCTTGGTATGATGTGTGATTCCGAGGTAGAAAATCCCTCGGACCATCAAGGCCCTGAAGGTATGACGACTGGAGTTGAAGCAAGGACTCCCGGCGCACAAAGGCTCGTGTTCCAGACACAGATACAAAATCTTTTCGGATCAACTAGCCGAGGATCTGCTGAAGCTGGGCTCGCACATCTCCGGCCGGCTCTTTCCCACGTTCAGTGAAGAAATTCAAATGTTGGGATCATGGACCGAGGTGGAGTGACGATGCAAGGAGTCCATAAAGATAAGGGACAGAGAAGGAGTGAAGAGAAGGGCTGATGATATGTCCCATGTAAATTAAATAGACCGCGCCACCTCGCTCTCATTCCTGGGCAGTGAGCCTTGGCACACCCTTAGTCACAAGCCCATCCATAGACACATTCATAGAGAACAAGGTTCGATGTGGTGATGATGCGAGACGCATGGCGCCAGCGGAACCGGCCCACTCCTTGACAGGCAAGTCTGTCATCAGAGGCTTGATATCGACACTGGATTTCGTGGCCATGGGCCTCAGTCAGTGGGAGAATAAACTCGGGATGGCCCCAGGATGGTGACTCCTAGCCTAGATCTGGATCTCCGAAACGCGGTGCACTCGAGGATGGCTTTACCAGGCCATGAAGTTCCATTCGAGCACAAAACTTGAAATTGGAAAGAATTGTATCTGGGAGACCATCGGTGGCCGAAGGCGTTGAGTTGAAGGGGCTCTGGTGGGTTGGGTATCCAGTCTTCTTGTGGGAGACGGAGGAACAGGCGCCGTAGACGGGTTGGAGAGAGAGAGACGGCTGCTTGCTATCAGCAGTCGAAATCACCAGGCCGCGTGGTGGCGCGTGCAGGAGATAAGACAAACCTCCCCCTTGCTGGACAACCCTATTGGTATCTCTTCCTAGCTGCGGTCTACTGCGCAGAGCGCAGGGTGACCGAGGCAGCCACTCACTTCATCCGAGATTCGGAAATCCATCCCACCGGAATTGCCTACATACGTAAGGCGCAAGGCGCAAGGCGCAAGGCAATAAGGCTGGTGCCGCGGCGGGAATCCTCTCCAGACCCGGCGGGCCAGCCCACCACAGCTTACGACGACAGCACAACAAGAGGGTTCAGACGAAAAGCTACCGTGCCGGGCCCAGCCAGAAGAGTCTGGTGGGGTTTTGCCCGCAGCTATAGTGTAGTATCGTGTCCACCCTCATGTACATGATCCACAAGCCAGCTCCGCGCGATGTGCCACCAGCCCAGCCACTGACAGCTGCCGCGCCCGCCCGCCAGCCTGGAGAACGAACAGGGCTGGCGAAACATCGGACGGTGGCGCGCGAGTAGTGTACATGGTGTGGGCACGCGGGTATCTCCACTCGAAATTGACGAAGCACCAGGGCGGGGTGGACGCAGGGCTTCCCCAAAAAGGGCACACAAAGGTCAAGTCCAAAGAAGCTTGGTGTTCCGAGGGGAGACGGGCACCCACCACAGCGCCCACGCAAAAAAGAAAAAGGAAAAGAAAAGGAAAAGAAAAGGAAATAGTGATGCCTGTGGCGGGGCGTGAGGCTTGACGAAGTGTAACGCCGGGCTCTTCTCCCTATGTTGGCATGGGAGAAAATCCCCAGTTACATGTTGTGGCGATTCGTGCGTGGTGGGCGTGACGATGGCGGGGTGGAGGGGGCGAGCCTGGAATCTACTGTGTATCTACACTACACTAATATACCGGCCCTGATAACACCTGGGCTGAACTCTGTGCCAGACAGGGACCCTGCAGAGTCGCAACAGATGGAGAAGAAGAAGCAGAGGAAGAAGCTGCACGGTGCTCGGCATGCGACGCCACCTAGCCGAACGAGACTTGTCACGGACGACAATGATAAATCTGCACAATTTTGTGTATGATACCAGGAGCAAAAACCCCACCCTTCCTTGTATCACCAGTTCAAGATTGCATTGGAGACAAGAACAGCCGCCTCATCCAACCTTTGCACATCCCGCCCCATCCCACCGCCAAGCGCCCCGTTTCTGAGTAACAAGATCCAGCGCCACAAGGCCGTGCTCTCGCCCTCGACGAAAACTGCGCCCTTGGGAAACTAATGTGAAGATCGGTGCCTACATGTGCCACCAACTTTGGGGTTGACTCGTAGTGTGTGTGTTGGGGGGGAGGGGGAGGAGGTGGTTCGAGGTGTGGGAAGTGTGACCGCACGGCATTAGCGCCGGTGCACGGCCGGAGAATAAGTGACGAGCTAGTCAACAAGGGCTGGGGAGGAATCAGCCTGCTGTGCATGAGAGTGTGTGGCAGTTGTGGGTGGACGGTTGGAGAGGGTGGGAGAAGAAGTTGATTAAATTGGGCTGCTTTTGTTAGTAGAAGTAAAATGTTGTGCAGTATCATGCCGTGTGTGATTCGTGGTGTTCGTGATGTTATATTGAACAAGGCGTTCCTGCTGCGTTGTTGTTCATTTATGCAGGCGGGCGGGCGGGCTCCGCAGGAGACGAGACGGCCCCAGGCGCTGCGAGCGGTTGGGGGTCATGGCCGGCCCCGGGGTGACCTCCGTGTGCTGCCTGTGTTCCTGCGAGTATGCGGAGTGTACCTGGCTGCCACGGTAGGTGTTGAACCAGTATCGATACGAGCCTTGGGCCCTCTGAGTGGCGTGATCCGGGCCCCGGGCTAGGAATCAAAGCTTCACCATGATCGGCAGCTCGAGGGAGAGATGCCTCCCCTGTAACAATGCTATTATCCGTCCCGTGCATCTGTTGGAGAGAGAGCCCAGCCGGGCAGCAGGGCTCAGAGCCTCCGGACTTCGATGTCTCGTCGTCATGCCCGTTGGCTACGTTCAGCAGGAGAAGCAGCAGCAGCAGCAACAGCAGAAATGAGATGACTGATATGATTTTGCTCCCTGATGCGCATTACCTTGAGCTACTCTCGCCTAGTAGCGGCCTGGCTCTGGACGAACAACTCACAATATCCAGACACCTGGCGAACCATGGGGACGATGTCGCTATCCGGACTGGCCCCTACGAGATAGAACCCTTGTAGTGATGTGTTGTGGTGGTGCTCGGATAACGGCGATCGGAGCGTTTGGCGCCATCAACAAACCTCGCCGGGGGGATGATACCTGGAGGCGACCGGGCCCTTGATGAATAACGTAATTAGCCCATATTAAAGTGGCAGCCCACCCCGAAACGACGGGCGCCGGGACAAAGCATCACTGCAGCGATGCCCTTAGGGACCAAGATGGTGGGCTGCCGCATAAATGCTCAGCGGAGACCTTCTGGAAGGGCTGCTCCCTTGCGAAGGCCGCTGGGCCGTTTGAGGCTGATGGGAGGAGGCTCGGAACAAGCCTTGTTATGGTCCGTCTACATAGTAGGCGTTATGCATTTCCAAGTCTGCGGGTCTGACACGGTCTGGCCGGGTTGGTGACAAACCCTAGCAGATGATACGGGGCCACGACATGGCGCCTTGCAATGGGAGAGGGCTATGGTCTCTTGTTGTCTTTGCACCCGAGTTCCACAAGACCGTGTGCCTTGTTGGTTTCTGGACTGCCAGGACCCATCTCTGGTAGGCTGCCTCGTCCAGACCAGGGCGGCGTGCGGTACGCGTATCACGGGACCACAGGCAGGTGCAGCTGGGGGAGCATGGGGGATGCCTGGGGCCGCGCATGAATTAAACTGTCCGAACCTGCATTGGGCAGCCGAACCCACTCGAGGGGTGCGCAGGGCCTCAGGTTGACCGCGATGGGGTGGCTTGGTCGGTCGGGTGTGTGTGGTGGCCACGGCAGTTGAGCCATGCCGACTGTGTTTTTGAGGTCTGAATTGTCACAGGTGATGGCACACCAATGTTTCCGGGCAGTCCCAGAAGCACATCCAGGTACGCACGCCCTTTTCGCATCGAGGTTGAGCCCCCGGGGCGTGTTGATGATATAATTAATTCTTCGAGTACTTATGCAGATGAGAGAATTGACAGGGCATGGATAGTAGCATCTGCTGCGTGCAGACGCAGCACCAGTATGCGCCCCAGGTGCCGTATTTCTGGTAGGATGGATGCAGGCTCGGAGATGATGGATCTGATCTGGCAGTGATGTGGCAAGCCCTGGGAAAGGCGTGACTCGGACGATGAGGGAGGGAGCAGACGGCAGCGAGGAGCCCATGTATATACATGGTACACTAGACTAACAAGCAAGTTATAGAGTCAAGATGGTGACGTCCTGGATGGGTTCCTGATTTCCCGTGAGCTGATAAGTGATAGATAGTACAGACAGGTGGTCCCAAATGTGGTCCCAAATCTTGCGACACGTCGATCCCAAGTTTCGCCAGACAGGCTGACAGACAGCAAAACCCCCCCCCCCCCAAAAAAAAAAAAAAAGGGCCAGACGGAGCTGACGGTGTCGGGGTTACCAGGGGACCACGTTGCCGCCCCGCCCGCGCTAGGCCAAAGATTGAAGCTGATGCAAAACGGTCGAAGAAGCCGAGGGACGGGTGGTGATTGGGCACTGGCCACGCAAGTGCAAACGCCCACCTGGTTACACTACTCCGTAGTTCAGTATGGTGGACTCGCAAAGGACCACCTTGGTGGAGTGAGCTGCAAGGGCAAACAGGGACGGGTCCCACGCTACTGCTGCCGAGCACCTGCACCCCTGAATTGAGCCGAGACCATCACGTCGCGAGGCTCGCCCGGCCGCGCCCTCACTTCACTCACATGGTCCGCCTCGGGGCAGGACAAGGTCAGCACCAGCACCAGCACCAGCAACAGCACAGGGCAGATTGTCAAGAGGCTGCAGTACCTAGGTAGGTACAAACTCTAAAACGGGCCAGGCAGCCAGGACAGGATGGAGCAGAACAGAACAGAACAAACAGAACAGGGCGAGGGACCCACCTGACCAATGGCGATCCACTGCCACGGGGATGAATGCACGGTGATAGGAGGATGCTTCTGCTGCTGCAGTGCGAAGGGGAGGTGCTGCCCATGGGGTGGATGGTGGGCGGAAAGGAGGAACGGCCAGCGGTGGTTGATGCCGGCGAGGGTCGTGATTCGACATGCGCAGGCGAGCTTCGGAGGTTTGCTGGGGGCAGCGGCCCGGGGACGGAGAGGTGAAGGGGAGCAGGCACTAGCACGCCGAGTGGTGAAGAAGACTGCAGGCCAAGGCCTACATGGCAGGTGCTCTAGACCATGAGAAGTATATGCAGGACACTGACAGGGCAGGTGGTGCATATATCTCCGTTACAGACTTTTGGTGGCAGGCCGGCCGTGTATGCATGTACATAGCTAAGCAGATACATGGTGGAATGCCAATCACTACTCCGGTACATACGTATGTCGATACGCCGCCCCCTCTTGATGGCTCGGTCTCCAAGCACTATGTATGTGCCTGCAAGTACGGAGGTTATCTAGATATTTTCCTAGCATCTACTACCTAGTGTATACTATGTATATCTTGGGACTCTGGACCAACTAGCGACTGTGATCCCTGCTTCCCCAGTCGGCCGCCATGTCACTACACGCCACAAACGAACCGTGCCCATGCCCCTTTGCAATTCCCCCTTCGCCAGTGGCCCTTTTCTTCTTCTTCTCTTTTTCGTGCATCTTGCAGCGTGCAGGATGACGGTTGTGGCTGTGGCTGTAGCGTTCTTTCTCCTCGCACGCACTCTCTCTTTCTCCCCTCTGGTGGATCAGGTCGATGAGTGGATGTGATGCATGCAAGAGGTGGAGACAGAAGGATGGGTTAGGACCAGACATCTAGATAGGGGAGACGAGGAGGGGAGATGCGACAAGCCACACACACACAAGACGGAACATACCTGGGCACGCAGCTAGCCTCCAGATCAACGGCTGCCCACAGTCGAGAACAAGTCCAGAGGGATTTGTTGTGGTATTGATCTTCGCTGGCCCAGTGGGTGTCTATTCTCCGTCCGTCTGTCCATCTGTCTGTCCGTCTCTCCGTCTGTCACTTTGTCAATCAAATACAATCCAATCCAATCAATCAATCCCTCCCTCAACCCGTCAGTCGGTCCTCACTCGCTCTCTCGGTCAATCTGCTTCTGCTCGCGGGTGCAGGCCGGGGAGACCCGCACACGAACCTGGACGGCCCCATATCCGTCCCCCGTCCGCCCGTCCCTCGTGCACACCTTTTTGGCTCCTTTTGGCAACCTTCATTGCAACCGTGATCCTTCTGTCCCCTACCTAGCCTGACTATCGTGTACCGACGAGTACTGCCGTCAGTTAACTCGTCCCGGCCTGCACCCACATGCGCGCGGGTATCCTTTTCGAGCTCGACTTTGCCTGTTCTTATTTTCCCGCCTTTCCTCTCTCTCTCTCTCTCCCTCTCTCGCCTTCTTTATCTCTATCTCTCTTCACCAGGGCCCAGTTCTCCGGCGGTCATAACCTCCTTTCCCCCGTCGATAGGCCTCGGGACATATGCACTAATCTGGCCGCGCATTCAGTTGGGAACCCCCCAGCAAACCCAAGCACCCGTGGTTGGTTCAGATCCAGATCCAGATCCAGGAGCCAACCGTTTGGGTAGAGAGAAGCCGTTTTTGGCGATTTATAATCTCCCAGCTCCAGCCCGCGAGGGACGACGAGGCCGACGGCGTATCCTCGACCGCTGAACCCTGCCCAGCTGCTGCCACAGCTGCCTTGATCGAGCAACGAGCGACGAAGGCCACCTGAGCACGCCTCCTCGCTCGCTTTTAATTTGCCCAGCGCTTCAGGATCCCAGACTCGGGATCCCAGACCCAGACCCAGACCCAGACCCTTACTTCTTCTACCACTACCCACCCACCCAACAGGCTACTACCTCGACCTGGTTGATACCTTGTCCGGGGATTCTGCGTCCTCTGTCCCCTGGGTACCTACTCTGCTCTGCCACCGCAAGCGGCCGTGCGTGCGACAAAACATCCATCCACCCACCCGCCCGCCGCCGCAACCCATCCCACCCCAGTCGCAATCAAATAAACACCGTGGGCCCCCCTAATCCCAATCAGCAAGGCTCAAATCTGTGCCCGCGCCTGTGCCCGTGCCTGTGTCTTGTTGACGTCCATTCTGCCTCTCTGGCAGTCGTCCACTCGGGTCGGCCTCCGTCTAATCAAACAATCCCGTCGCCTATTTTTCTCTCCCCCCCCCTTCCATGACATCCGGCGACTACTCATAGCCCAACCAACACCAAGCAAAGGGGACAGAACAACATCCTCTGCATGCCGGCTCCAATCCTCTCCAAGTTTATGCCGCCCGTCGTGTGGAGTGGGTGACAGCCACGCACCACGCCTGCGGGGAGACCTCGAATCCCGTGCCGTCCTGCCGACAGCTCGACTTCGCGCGCGCCATCGGCTATAGCCAGTCATCGCCTCTTCAGGTGTTGGACGGCGCGGTTGGCCCGGCCGACCACGTCTTTCGCATAAACACTCCAGCCACGCCTTCTCCCCGCCCCGGCCCTCCCAGCCGCCCACCATGACTTCACCTCCAAACTCGCCTGGGAACCCGCCCCAGCGACCCCAGAGCGCCATGATCCGACCCACCCAGAGGAGCAGCAGCCGCATGAGCACGTCGAGCAAGGCCGGAGGCGGCAGCAGGGCTTCTGATGAGGATGGCAGAACATCAGTCAAAGTTGGTGAGTATTTGCTGCAACCTCGCCCCTGATCGCCCACTCTGGGTGCCCCTCTGGGTGCCGTCTGCACCTCCAACCGTGACCAGCACTACAAAGTCCATGGCTAACACGCGTCTTTACCACAGCCGTGCGCATCCGGCCCCCATTAAAACCTACAGACCCGAATTTCGACCTGATCCCCCAGCGCTTCCGGAGATCCATGGTTCAGGTCATGTCAAACACCACGCTGGCCATCGACGCGCCCCAGGGCCGTAAGGTCTTCGTGTTCGACCGAGTCTTCTCCGAGGAGTACGATCAGGCAGGCGTCTGGGATTATCTCGAGGACTGCGTCAACGCCTTCACAACCGGTTACAACGTTTCTCTGCTTGCCTATGGCCAGTCAGGCGCCGGCAAGTCCTATACCATGGGCACCTCCGGTCCCGCCGAGCAAGGCGATTCGGACGTCATGGGTAAGTCTCGGGTGCAGTTCCTGGTCTGACACCACGAAGACCAAGGATGTTTCCGTTGTTTACGGTTTGTCATTTCTGTATTCTGACGAGGCGCCTTCTAGGTGTAATCCCGCGCGCCGCAACCGCGCTGTTCGAAAAGCTCGATGGCCCCAAGGGGAACCCCAACCGCGGTTCCATGTCGCAGCTGCGCACTCCGGCGAGGTATTCTGCGCAGGTATCTGTCCGTAACGCTGACAAGAACTGGGTCTTGAAGGCGACATATGTCGAGATATATAACGAGCAGTTGCGCGATCTCTTACTGCCCGAGCATATACCTGCGCACGAACGCAGCCCCGTCACGATCAGGGAAGACACAAAAGGCAACATAATTCTGACAGGACTACGCCAAATCGAGGTCAACTCTGTCGAGGACCTGCTGAATGCCTTGAACTTTGGGTCTACCGTGCGACAAACCGACGCAACTGCAATTAACGCAAGGTCGTCTCGATCACATGCTGTCTTCTCCCTGAACCTAGTACAGAAGAAGCCTGGCTTCGCTGGGAGCCAGGATAAGCGACATTCTGTACCAGTGGAGGCCATGTCCTCTGGCAGCGAGACCTGGACAACAACAGATAGCAAGATGCACTTCGTCGACCTGGCTGGCAGTGAACGCCTGAAGAATACACATGCTGAGGGTGCACGAGCCAAGGAGGGAATTTCCATCAACGCTGGCCTAGCTGCACTGGGCAAGGTTATCTCCCAGCTGTCTTCGCGGAGCGCCGGTGCACACGTTTCTTACCGAGACTCAAAATTGACGAGGCTTTTGCAGGACTCTCTCGGAGGCAACGCCATCACGTACATGATCGCCTGCGTAACGCCAGCGGAATTCCATCTGAGCGAGACCCTAAACACAGTGCAGTACGCGCAGCGTGCTCGGGCTATCCAGAGCAAGCCCAGGATCCAGCAGGTCGAGGAGCGTGACAAGCAGGCCCTGATCGACCGACTCAAGGCAGAGGTGGCCTTCTTGCGTGAGCAGCTCAGGAGCTCTGAGCGGGCGGGAGGTGACAGGCGTGCGCTGCCCGCCGGGGAGAGGTCCGAGCGACAGAACGAGCGCGAATCAGAATTGCAGAACCAGCTTTTGGACGCCCAGGAGAATTATTCGTCACTGAGTCAACGGCATGCCAAGCTCATTTCTGAGATGGCCAAGGCAAGGGACATGGAGGAGGCCGAGAACGCCCTGCACGAGGAGAGCCTGGGCGAGACCGCTACCGAGAGGCTGAACCGATCCAACAACTTCGCACAGGCCGTCGAACAGGTCGTCCTCGAATACGAGAAAACCATCCAAGCACTGGAGCAGTCCCTCTCTGGCACGCGCAGCACACTCCATAACACGGAGACCGCGCTCCTGGAAAAGGAGAGCAAGCTCGCATACGTCGAAACAATCAACTCGCAGCTCCAGACCAGGCTCCAGAAGCTCATGGACAGGGAAGCCAACACCGAGAGCTACCTCCATGACCTGGAGGCTAAGCTCGACGGACACACGTCCGGTGAGGAAAAGAACGCAACCATCATCACCGAACTTCGTAAGGAGATTGCTCGCGTGAGGGAGAACGAGGCTAGCTGCGAAGATTACATCTCCACCCTCGAGGAGAGGCTAGCCGAGGCTGACCAGGACGCCGAGCTCATGCAGCGCGAAATCGACCGCCTGGAGCAAGTAGTCGAGCGCCAGCGAAGCCTTGGTAAGCTTGACTCGTTGCTGTACGAGTTGGACCACATACAAAAGGATTCAAGCGTTCCCGAGCCAGAAGCCGAGCTTAACAACGGATCAAGTCACCGCCGCAGCGTGAACCGCAGCCTTGCGGACCATTCCCGTAGCCAGAGCCTCAGCGGCCGCCAGAGCCGAATGGAAGAGCCCATCCCGGAGGAGGATATACCCGAGAAAGGACCCATCTCGGCCATTGCCGAGGAAGAGCATGAGACAGAAGGAGGTTCCCGTGCAAAGTCCGCGCCGCAGTCTGACTCTCAGTTTGACTACCCTACAAGCCCTGCTCAGTCGAAGTTCGTGCAGGACAAGCTGGAGAATGTCACGCACGAGTTGATGGGGCTGAGGGTCGAACACGAAAACACTCTGAACCAGTATGACATTCTGCATTCCAAGTATGAGGAGTCTCTCCGGGCCCTGGCAGAACTGCAGGACAGAATCGACGAAGCCCGCCATCCACAGCGGCCACGAGACTCTATGCTATCTGTCACTTCTCCATCCGAGGACCAGACCAGGCCATCCTCTTTTCTGTCAGAGCTGAGGTCGGGCCACACGAAGGATGGCGGACCTCCATTATCGTCGCGCTCGCTCTCCTCGGAGTTATCATCAGCCATGTATTCCCCAGTTGTCGCCGAGGTCTCTGATACCGAGACAGCGAAGCCCAAATCGGAGGGCCGCGTCCCGGATATCCCGCGGGAGCCGCTGCCAGCAGCGGAAGCGCGCCCGGCTGACGGCGAAACCGACAACTCAGCATTGACAACAGAGGTTGAGCGACTGGCAGCCCTAGCGGCCGAAAAGGAGGCAGCAGAGAAGCAGCTCACCGAAAAGTATATCGAGCTCGAGAAGAAGCACCATGAGACCCTCGACATGGTCGAGGAGCTCAAGACCGAGGTCGCTAAGGCCCGTCACAACCTCGAGCCGCCCTCGCCGAGAAACGGCACCCCCGTCATCCGACGTAAATCCAGCCAAAATGTAATGATCATCGACAGGGCCCACAGATCATTTGCGTCGCTGCGTAACATCGCCGCGGACAATTTCGAGGATGACCCTGAAACAATGCAGAACTTCGAGCTCAACCTGAACGCCGCTATGCACGAGCTTCACGCCAGGTCGGAGAGGATTCAAGAGCTCGAGGCTGACGTCGCGAATGCAAGGAAGGAGATGGAGACCAAGATGCAACTCATTTCGGGTCTGACCCGCGAGCGATCAAGCCTGAAAGCCTCCGCCAAGGACGTGTCTCTCATCTCGACGCTGAGGGATCAGCTGGAGAAGAATGAGCGGCAACTCCATGAGATGCAGGAAGCCCATTCCGTGCGCGAGAAGGAACTCCAGAGCGAGGTTGAGAGTCTGCGTGCCTCGATGGAGGCTGCTAAGACGGAGGAGAAGGGGGCCGGAGCCGATGTGCCTGCCGCAGACCAGGGTGCTGCCCACGAGCAGAGGGTTGTGCAGCTCGAGGCCGACCTGGCTGAATGGGAGAATAAGCACAAAACAGCCCTGGACACCATGCAGACCACCGAGCGGCAGATGCGTACGACCATCGAAGAGCTCGAATCCCAGCTTTCAAGGGTTAGTGCCCAGCTCAAAGACTCTGCTCGTCCGACCGGGGATCAGGGCGAGGGACAGCAAGCCGAGGAGGCCAAGACCGAGGACCTCATCTCGACGCTACGTAGCGAGATTGACGAGCACAAGGCTGCCATCAGCACCAACGCTGCTAGGGTAGCCGAGCTGGAGGAGGCGCACAGCGCTGCCAAGAAGGAGCTCGAGGAGGCTCACAAAGCCCGCGACCTGGCCATGTCGGAGGTCGAGCAGCACAAGCAGCTGCTCGAGGGCCACAGAGACGAGCTTGAGAAGGTGCAGCAGGAGGCCGACCAGCAGAGGTCAGAGGCCGAGGCGCACAAGCACGATGCCGAGACCCATTCGCAACTCGTGTCGACCCTCGAGAACCAGATTTCTTCTCACGAGCAGGTCATCAAGACCCACCAGCGGAGCATGGAGCTGCTCAGGACGACTCACGCCAAGGAGATCGAGGATCTCCGTGCTTCCTCGAAGCAAGAAGCCGATGCCAGAATAGAGGCCCTCAAGGCAGAGCACGCCAAGCACACCAAGAAGCTCGAGGCCCAGCTGACCGAAGCGCGTGAGGACCTGATGAAGGTGGCCACCCAGGTTGCCTTTGCGCTCGGCCTGGACGTTAGCGTCGAGCTCATCTCGGAGCGTATCGAGGACCTCATCGCCGACCAGAAGGCCTTTATTGAGGAGCAGAAGAAGGCCACCGAGCTCGAGAAGGCGGTGCACGAGATCTCCAACGTCAACGATTCTCTGACGCAGGATCTGGAGGCTGTCAAGTCAACACTGTCTGATATCCTCATGGAGCAGGGCGCCGAGCTCAGGAGCCCATACCCGTCGGTAACTGAGCAAGCCACCGTGATCAAGAGGAAGATGGTGGATCTGCAGAACAAGAACAAGAAGAACTCGCGCCTTGTAGATGAGCTCGAGGAACAACTGCAGAGCAACTTCGACCAGACGAACAATCGCCTGTCGACCCTTCACGAGCGCAACACTCAACTGGAAGAGGCTCTACATGCCAAGAACAGTCTGCAGAATGAGCTGAACCAGCTGAGAGAGCAATATGGAGCCCTCCAGGTACGTCTCAATCGGTTGATCTTGTGTGGTGCACATACTGATGAAACCCAGAACAAAATGAGCAATGGGGTCAACGCCGACACCGTGGGCCGCTCCGATTCGCTCAACGGCCAAGTCCGCAAGTCCGCGTCTGTCACCTCGCTACCTTCGCCACCTCCTTCAGTTCCCCTGCCCCCACTGCCTGGCGGTGTATCGTCCTCGGGCACGACATCGCCAATACCTGGTATGCGCCCGCCGTCCAAAGACATGGCGATGCACCATATCCACGAGGACCAAGAGGCCCGCATCCGTACGATCGAGAAGCACCTCTCCGCGGAGAAGCAGCTCACGTCGACCCTGGAAGAGGCGCTCACCGACCTGGAGCGGCAGTCCAACAAGGTCAAGGCGGACTGCGACGCGTGGCGCCGGCGGTGCACGGAGCTTGAGGCGGAGATGAAGGCGCTCAAGGAGAAGCCTGCGGACCCGCGCTGGAGCCTCCAGCAGGTCGAGGAGGAGCGCAAGAAGCGCGAGGCTGCCGAGAGGGCGCGCGCGCACCTCGAGGAGAGGATGAACGCCCTCAACAAGAAGAAGAAGAAGGGCAGCCTGAACTGCTTCTAATCCTCCTTGGCTCTTTTCCACCAGAAGGCTGGGATTACCTCACTCTTACGATATGACCCCCCCTTCCTTCGCGACTTTGCCTTGGGTGGACGAAGCCATTGTCCCCCACAAAAAAATCGGTTTCTCGACCCCCCACCCCTTGATCGAGGGGAGAGGCCTTCTTTCGCACATATTACCTGCCCTACCATGTTTACAAATCTAGCACCACCCTTGTTTATTTCAATGCCCTTTGTTTGCACGGCGAGCTGTCCATCACATCACATTTGGTGGCGAGGAGTTCTGTGGATATGACGATGGTGTCACCTTTTTTTTTCCCGACCACGGCAGTGATGCGCACTCGGTCCTTGGACAACGACGCTGATTGATTCTTTTTCTCTTCTCCTTGGCATTGTTCTTGTCCCTTTTATCCTTGACCTCTATACGATCATCGCCAATATCTCTGCGTCAATTCGCACCACATAATGCTTATTTTACCGTGACGATTATCAACCCCTCACCCTTCCCCCTCCCCCACCAAATACACACACGCCTTAACGTTCATGTTTGGAGTCAAAAAGGCCACACAAGAAGTGACAAGGAGAACATATGAGAAAGCGAATGGAATCAAAAAGCCAGAGCCCTTTTTTACTTCGTTTATTTCGGAATTGGACGAGAGAAGAGACACAAGTCAGTGAGCAGTAGGAGTAGTTGGATTCCAGCCCCCTTCCTTTGAGAGGAATGGTGGGGGATTTGCTGTCGTTGCTGTTGCTGTTTGCTGTTTGCTGTTTGCAGTTGAGCTGAGATACCACCAATACACTTCTTGCCTTCTTCCCCCCAATACTTGTTTGATACTGATGTGCTACCTTGCCGGTGCGGTGCGGCGCGGGTCGAAAAATGGGGCTGGCTGCCTCCATGGCCGGATGTGTTCTGGGGTCTGGTTGATATCAATTCGTGACTATAGTGTAGCAGATCAGAGACGTTCGGCCCCTCCGCCTGCCTTCCTGCCACGCTACACTATCTCGGCGAGCTTGCTGGAAAGGTTGGGAATATGAGGAGGAGGGGCGCGATCTGCGTCTTGGTTGATTCGTTCCACCACGAGCGGAGTGGGTTCCCGAGTTCGGTGAGCGGCGGATGTTGCCCGCCTCGGACGGAGCGAGTGGTCGTATTGGCCTGATTAGTGTAGAAGCACCAGAGCTCTTGTTCCTCGCCTACAGGGGCTCCGGCCTTA
This sequence comes from Stenocarpella maydis, assembly GCA_002270565.1. Classification (NCBI taxonomy): domain Eukaryota; kingdom Fungi; phylum Ascomycota; class Sordariomycetes; order Diaporthales; family Diaporthaceae; genus Stenocarpella; species Stenocarpella maydis. The sequence continues at coordinate 83,435 of NQMI01000114.1, forward strand.
TTAGGGCGTGCTCCTCCTCTATGTGGTGGTGGTGGTGTACCTCGTGTCTATTTACGAGCATACCTATAGACCACTGACCCATGAACAGATAAGATGCTGGCCTGGGAAAGCGACCAAATGTGTGCCAAATTTGATCAATGGTGTGTGCTACAAGTAGCCAAATCACGCAGGCTCGTGTCGTGTTTTGGGCCGGTGGAACAGAAAATGCATACAGTACACTAAATAGTAGAGGAAACTGACTGGAACCTCCCCCCAGGTCTTGAGACGGGCGGCGAGTCGCTGAAAGCGAGATGAGGCCTACACTAACCCCTGCCGGGCGAAGATCTTTGTGAAACAGCGGCAGGAAAAGGTTTAGGCGAGCATGTGGGGGGACATCAGGGGTTTGTTGGTTTATTTCGATTGGGGATGGATGATCTGTGATGATCCCCAGCTTGAGGTGTCCCCTTGTTCCCTCGGCCTTGATGTTAACCTTAAGAACCATGTCTCTGCAAGGGGGTGGAGCATGGCGATGGCACACAATGTCATTGTTCGGCCCCCGTTTGCCCGTGATGGAGGATTCTGGCCCCTGCATGGGTTGCTGTGTGCTTGGGCCGATGGCTGCGAACATTGTTTGTGCGAGCCGCATACATAGTATCTATCAGGCAAAGAGACAGGTCGGGAGGGTCCTTGATCAGTTTGGTCGGTCGGTCGGTGTAGGCGCTGTGGGAACAGGCCGCATCGTGAGATAAGAGATTGACTCTGGAGTGAGTGGCTGCGGGCGGGTCGCATCCTTAACATTTGAAATGAGTGAAGATTGAACCATGTCCACCCATCCTTTTATGTCTGGTAGGTACTTAGTCTAGACCTGGCCCTCATCCTTCCTTCCTGGTCCCTTCTTCCTCACCCCTTCGAGGCCGCCCAGCCAGTCGTTCCTTCACTCTCTTGCTGCTCACCCTCAGTCGCTCCTTCAGTCGCACTGTTTTTTTTTTTTTTGGCATTGCATTGCACTGCACTGCATTGCATCGCATCGCGTCGAGTCGCACTTCCTGCTTCTTTGGCCAATTCTCGACCCCTGCGCCTGTCTATATCTGACACAACCAACCCTCAGCGTCAGTCTCGCGGCTCTTTTATTAGATCTCTCTTTCCGGTCTATCTCAAGAGCATCGTTGCTGTTGACCTCACCACTCGACGCCTATCCATCTGTCTGTCCGTCAGTCATCATGTTTGTAAGTTACTTGCGACCACCGCAAAGAGACGTTGCGCATGGTGTTGCCACACGGTAGGCTGCAGACTTGTAGCCTGCTATTGGCTACCACCGCGTTATGTCTCACTGCCTTGTCCAACACCGACGCTAACCAAGCCTTACAGGTCCAGCGAACCGTCCTTGGCCTCGTTGGTGCCGCCTCCCTGGCTGCAGCCGTGCCTGCCATTGACGTCCAGGGCTCCTTTTTCGTCAACAAGGAGACCGGTGACCGGTACCAGATCGTCGGCGTCGCATACCAGCCTGGTGGCTCTGCCGGATACAACCCGGGATCCGGCGTCGATCCCCTCAGCAACAAGGACGAGTGTCTTCGCGATGCCGCCCTCATGCAGGTCCTCGGCGTCAACGCCATCCGTGTCTACAACATTGACCCCGACGTGAACCACGACGAGTGCGCCTCCATCTTCAACGCGGTATGTTCTGGCAACCAGTCGTCTTGCACTGTCGCCCATGGCCAGGGGTGCATGTGACGGAGCCTGAGCTGACCTTGTGTGCTTGTACAGGCCGGCATGTACATGTTCCTGGATGTCAACTCCCCCCTCCCGGGTGAGAGCATTAGCTCTGCTGCGCCATGGGAGTCTTACTACGCCGCCTACCTCAACAGGACCTTCGCCGTCGTCGAAGGCTTCAAGAACTACCCCAACACCGCCGCCTTCTTCAGCGGAAACGAGGTCATCTTTGACAAGGAAAACGGCGCCACCGTCCCACCCTACATTCGTGCTGTCACCCGTGACCTCAAGAACTACATCGCCAAGCACGCCGACCGTGCCATCCCCGTCGGTTACAGCGCTGCCGACGTCCGTGAGATCCTCTTTGACTCGTGGCAGTACCTGCAGTGCGAGGACGACGAGGACAAGAACAGCAGCGTCGACCTGTTCGCCCTCAACAGCTACTCGTGGTGCGGCAACAGCACCTTCCAGGAGTCCGGCTACGACACCCTTGTCAAGGGCTTCGAGGGCTCCTCTGTCCCCATCTTCTTCTCCGAGTTTGGCTGCAACACTCCTTCCCCTCGTGTCTTCACCGAGGTCCCAGAGATCTACAGCGACGAGATGCAGAACGTCTTCAGCGGTAGCATCGTCTACGAGTACGCTCAGGAGGACAACAACTATGGCCTGGTCAACATCTCCTCGGATGGCTCCGCCCAGATCATGGCCGACTTTTTTGCCCTCAAGAAGCAGTACGCTGGCCTGAACTTCACCACCATCCAGGGCATTGCCCCGTCCAAGGACAGCCCCAAGGCCCCCAAGTGCAGCGACAAGTTGATTACGACTAAGGATTTCACGACCAACTTTACCGTCCCTGCCCTGCCACCCAACGCTTCCGCCCTCATCGAGAACGGCATCAGCCCCAAGCCCGTCGGAAAGATTGTCACGATTGACGACTACTCGGTTACCGCCACCGTCAAGGACAACGACGGAAAGGTCATCTCTAGCCTTGCCGTCGTCCCGCTCAAGGAGAACGAGATCAACTCGCCTGGTGCAAACACCGCCAGCCTCACCGGCGCTGGAAGCTCGTCCTCTACCGGCTCGAGCTTCAGCTCCAGCTCCTCTTCTTCGTCAACCTCCAAGAGTGCGGCCGTTGGTATGCGGTCTGCTCAGGCCGGTTCGGCGGCCCTCGTTGTGGTCTCTTCAGTTGTAGCCAGCTTCCTGATTGGCTTCCTGGGCTAGCTGCTCTGCTAGATCCGACGGAGCTGCGCTGGCCACAGAGAGAACACACACAGGTGGTGGATCGGCGTTGTTTGATGGTTCAGCAGACAAGAAGACACGCGCCCGGCTGAAGGTAGAAATGACCTTGTCTGTTTGACAGTGTTTTGTCGAGTATCGGTGTTATGATACCAATTATGCATGTGCATCTTCGTTTCTCATCCATAGCCTAGGGTTTAGAGGGGTAAGACGCCAGATTTTTGCACCCAACGATCGAGTGGTCCCTTGTGGCTGCTAGCAGTGTACTAGTAGTGTAATTTCTTGCTTGGACCTGCCTCGTAAGAAGGGTGTTATTCCACACGAGGTGGATATTGGCAACCGCCGAAACGGAGGGGCACAGTGGTACGTTTATTCCTACCACGCCCACAATAACCACTCCCGCTGGGTGATGTGCTCTCATTTGCGATGGCATGAACAATGTAGCTACCGGTATTCCGTCTATTTCAACCCGTGCGACCATCTGGATTCTTCTCACATGAAATCCAGATTCCTTCCCTTCTTCCATGGCGGACAGAACCAGGTCCTGGCCGAGTTCGTGCCCGTCTCCAGTTCCCACCCATCCGGGCGAGAGTAAGGTTCAATGGGATCGAGTCCAGCTCAGAAAGTCTGGTGTCATACCAGAGAGCCTTCGCGTCGGTGGCCAACAAAACCGGTGGCTGAACATGCCCACCTGAGCACCTGCAGCCCTTTCCTTTGCGAGCAGGCGTGCAACCGCCTCAACCCGTCGTCCATGGCCACCTTTGTCTTCAGGCCAGGTCAGGAGTTGTGGTGTTGAAATCTTGGAGATTCCATATGCAGCTACAAGCAGATACACATGGCATACAAGTTGCCTATAAGCCCACCATCTGGGTGGGCCTGCATAGGTTGTCATTCCGTGTATAAATGCTGTCGAATCACGTCAACGCAGACATACCGCTTGCGTCCGTAAATGGTCCTAGGTTTTGATATATCCATGAAGCTTCTGCTGAATGTTCCCCTCTAACAACTAAAGGGAACAGAAACAGCCGCGTCCCGATAAGCCAAAACAATGCCATCAACTGTGACATACAATCCAGCCACACATATGAAAAGTCCACCCATGATCGTCAGGACGCTCAGGGTCGTCATGCCCCAGGACTTGGACCACGCCCTCTTCCCCCTCCCATAATGGTACGCATCGTAGAGCCAGAAGAACCCCTGTAGTATTGAGACTCATCGTTCAAGGAACCAAGGAAGAAGATATGTTTGAATATAGCATGGAACCGGTCACGTGCGGCCATGGCTTTTAAGACATGTGCTCTGAGGAGGAGATTGTCGTCAATGAGCGGGGTTTTTTTGTCCCTGGAAGCTGCTTACGGCGATGCCATACGTGTACCACGAGGCGAACAAGCTCGCTGAGATGCCGATGAGGCAGTTGAAGATGGGCACGCCCGCCGCCAGCACGAACGCTGCGCTGTTGGCCAGCACGACCAGGAGCACCCAGACGCCCCAGCCGAAGAGGATCATGCCGGCGTCGCCCATCCTGGTCACCTGTTATTCACCTGCTGCGTGTCCCGAGGTGGCATATTCTGGAACGCTCCGAGGAACAGACATCGGACAGCGGTAGCAGGGCAAGAACGGCACTCACGAGTGGACTGCCACGGGACCATGGGTATCGTTAGTAAGCAGTGTCAGGATTGACCTCGTAGTATGGTGCCCCATATCTTGTTGCACTCTCGTGTGGGGATCTCACCCTGGGGGTGGCGTAGCTTGAATACGATAAGGAGCCAGCTCGTGAAGGTCGCGAAGGCGCCCAGGAAGATGATGACGACGACGCCCGGCACGACCCCGACCACGGCGAGACTCGACGGCAGGGACAGCATGCCGTTCGAGACGATCTCGGCTATCATGAGGACGGCGACGAGCGGCCAGCTCATGGTCCGGTAGTGGATCTGGGGGCGAGCTGGTCAGCGAACAAGGTCATCTGTGTTGAGAGATGCTGATGCCTCGTCATCTGGGCGCGCTCCTCGTCCCCGAAGACATTGTCTGCGGGAGCGTAGGCCTCCTGGGGCGGGGTTTCCGATGGGTATCCATACTCGTGGTAGGCACCGGGCTGGAGCGGTTTCTTGCTCTCGCGGTCGACCATGGTGGCGGCCGCTTATCAAGAAGTTTGGGACCTGCAGGTGTGATAATATACCGGGTGAATGGGTGAGAATTTAGTCACTAGTATTTCCATCTGCATAACCACTTTCCGCTTTTAGCGCTGCATGGTATCACGCTTTTGTACCTAATAAGCACATCAGCCCGCTGTATACTGTATATATACTCCCCCATCTGCTTACCTACCTGTCCTATCGACCTGCCTACCTGAGACAGGCTCGACGCTCGCTCAGGCTAATGTTACCACGCTGGAGTCTGTCTGTAGTCTAGTTGAATTCCCTTTCTAGAGCCTGAAAATTATCACAATACATGTCTACTCGGGCTCGGCCGACCATCCATGAGGTCACTGCCGTCTCTGTAGCTCTCAAGGGGACTCCGGTTATGGACTCTGATTAGGAATATTCCCAGCCTCAGGTGGGCCCAGTCCCGGTGGAAGCGGCGTACATCAACTGGTTCCGGTTCCTGAGGATACTTTGTCGAAAGTCGCGACGAGGAAGGGTCTCTTCACGTCAAGAGACCCAGAGTTCACAAGGTAAGTAACACACTAATACACGCAGGACTGAGATTCTTCTCATAGCTACTACTACTAAGATTAGGGTGTTGAGGTTTTAAGCAAACCATGAACTTATATATTAATTAAGTAGTTAGCCAAATATTCAGCTTCGGTTTGTCACAAGACTTGGACCAAAATAATACGAGGTACTATATCTTTAATACTTTTCACATAACTACATAAAATATAATAGAATAATAATTAAAGAAGAGCAAGACTTGCCAATACCTTTACTGACAATAGTACGTACTACCTGACAACGTCCTATGATTAGCCCATTAGCCGAATAGACTAAAAGACCAGAATTTCCAACCGATAGTTGAGATTCCCAAGCAGTATAAAAGAGCCGTACCGTCGCATTTCTTTATCAGCCTTGCAAACATACCTTTGCCAGAATTCAAACCAGATATCCGAGTCAGGCAGTATCTATATATTTGCGCTAATTCTTACTGTGGATTTCGAGGAATCTACTCAAGTGTGGCCAGACCATCCACACATACACCACAACAGCCAAGCGAGAGGGTGTGCCCGCGCCGCTACACTATAGCGTAGGAAGCACACCGAAATGCCAGACTTCTCTAGAAGCGCTTCTAAGAGAATCCAGTGTAGCTTATATGCCCGTGCCGTCACAGCAAGAAGCGTCCAACCAGTTGGACTAGGCAGGGTTGCCGTTAGCCGACGATAAGCGAACGCGGGCCGTGACATCATGAGCATCAATCATCTTACTGCGGGAACTGCGGGAATCAGACCTTCCTACCAGCCATGGTGTGAGGTGTGCCGCTCCGAACATGAAGTCCCTGAGGCCAATCACTCGACATATCCTGCGGAGGAGCTCCCCGCGGTGCCTGCGGACGTTTGCTACGGCCTCGGAAACCGCTGGCCAGCAGCAGCAGTTTGACAATCGTGTCAAGATCGTCGAGGTGGGCCCCCGCGATGGCCTGCAGAACGAGAAGAAGACGATACCACTGGCGACAAAGATCGAGTTGATCGAGAAGCTGGCAGGGACGGGGCTTACCGCAATCGAGGCCGGGTCTTTTGTGTCGCCAAAATGGGTTCCTCAGGTGTGTTGCCCCGCTGGTTGTTGAAGGCCGTGTCCGCTCGCCGCTGACAGAGCATCCCCAGATGGAGAGCTCGAATGAGATCCTCGAGCACCTCCTCAGGAACACGCCTGCCTCCCCCGTACCGATAACCTACTCCTTCCTAGTCCCCAACATCAAGGGCCTCTCCAACGCCACGTCCATCCTCCAGTCCCACCCGGGCGCCTTTGTCACCGAGTCGACGCGAACGATCCTCAACAAGGACAAGCCCGAGGTGGAGCTCGCCGTTTTCGCGGCGGCGACCGAGTCCTTCAGCCAGAAGAACCTCAACTGCTCGGTCGCGGCTTCGCTGGAGCGCTTCCGCGAGGTCATCGCCGAGGCGAAGCGGTCCGTGGCCGACATCCGCGTGCGCGCGTACATTTCAGTGGTGCTGGGGTGCCCGTTCGAGGGCCACGTCGTCGACCCGCACCGCGTGGCCGAGATCGCGACGGACCTGCTCGAGATGGGCGCCGACGAGATCGCGCTGGGGGACACGACGGGGATGGGCACCGCGCCCCGCACCGCGCAGCTGCTGCGCAGCATGGCTGCCGCGGGCATCCGCAACGAGGACGTCGCGCTGCACTTCCATGACACGTACGGGCAGGCGCTGGTAAACATGGCGGTTGCGCTCGAGCATGGGATCCGGACTTTTGATTCGTCTGTTGGTGGGCTCGGGGGATGTCCGTACAGCCCCGGCGCGACGGGCAATGTGGCCACTGAGAATGTGGTATACTTCATGGAGACCCTGGGCATGGACACCGGGGTTGACCTGGATGCCGTGGTTGATATCGGACAGTGGATCACGGGGGAGATTGGAAAGGCGAACGAAAGCACAGTTGGGAAGGCTGTTCTGGGAGCGAGGGGACGGGCTGGCAAGTGAGGTGCTGTGATGGATGGGTATCACCGCGAGTTCCTGGATAGGATCTGCAAAGGGTGTATATGGAACGGCAGCATGATTGTATACTTTGTCAACGGCTCCAGTCGGGGTGCTTCAGCCTAACGAGATTGCCCCGCGACATGTCATGCAGCTCGGACGTGATGTGTGTGGCTGTAAAGTGTGCTCTGGCAGCTTGCAGCTTCTGGGAAACGACACCGATTCTCAAGGACTTTATATTGTGGGAGGCATGTACGAGGTTCAAACGGCACGCTTTCCCTTTCGAATCCCGCATAAGCCGCCAGAGGCTGAGCTGCTGGCGTTCACCCTTCCAAGGTAATATCCAACAACTTCATGTCCCCAGATGGAGACATATCCCTGCTCTAAGCGCTGCTCTCCTCCTCCTTGGCAAAAGTGTTGGCCACTATAAATGGGAAGCAGGCCGTTGCCTCCACGTACACCTTGACACTGTCGGCCCCGGCCTTGATCTTGCCCCAGCTCACGGCCTCGTCGGGCCTCGCCCCGGCGTCACTGCCATCGAACTCCTGGGCGGTGTTGATGTAGACGGCGGACTCGGCGCCGTTGCGCATCAGGCAGGCGTTGGCGATGTGGTGCTTGACGAGGCCGCCGCCGAGGATGATCATGCCGGCGCGCCTGGCGCGCACCGAGATGGTGTTTATGCGGCGGATGTCCTCGACGATGTCGACGCGCAGCTGGCGGGGCGAGGACTTGAAGGTGTGGAAGTAGAGCATGTCGCCGAGGCTGCCGTCGGTGAGGGCGGGGCAGAAGACGGGGATCTTGTTCTTCCAGGCCCAGTAGCAGACGGACGACTCGTTGTTGATCTCCCTGCCCAGGCGGTGGATGACCTTGGAGGGCGTCCAGACCAGCTCGCCGTCGACCTCGTCGCCCGTGGTGGGGTCGGCGTGGCTCCCGGCGGCCCTGCTGGCCTCCTGCTCGTCGAGCATGGCGTCGAGGATGGGCACGACCCAGTCCTCGAAGGCGCAGTAGTTGGAGTTTGGCACGACGAGGTTGCCGATGCGGTTGAGCCCGCGGGCGCGCAGGTCCCTGCCCTGGGCGCCGAAGCCGCCCGGGGACATGTAGGTGTCGCCGAGGCACTTGATGAGGTCCTCCTCGATGCCGCCGGCGGTGGTGACGACGGCGGAGACGTGGTTGTGCTCGACCAGGTAGCGCAGGACGCCGCGCAGGCCCGACGAGATGAGGTTGGAGGTGTACCCGAGGAAGATAGTGGTGCGGTCGCCCGTCTCCGGGTCGCGCCACGCGCGCATGTCGTTGATGATGCGCACGGCGTCGCACATGGACGAGGCCTGGAAGCCCATGTTCTTCATGCCCTGGAGCAGGTCGTCGGCGGTGACGGGGCGGCCCTTGAGCCTGTTGAAGTCGAGCTCCTCGACCTTCTGGGAGCCCTCGGGCATCTCCTCGGACCTGACGAGGACGGCTTCCTTTGCGCCGGACGGGGCGGAGGCTGGCGTTGATGCCATTTTGAGCCCAGAAGGGACGAGGCTAAGTCAGTACCAACAGCCGGCCACTTTGCCGGGTATATGCTTATGTTAAAAATCTTGGTTTGTTGATGCAGGGTCTCGTAGTCATGGCTGAGGTAGGATGCTGGCGGACTGATGAAAATTTGACATGGCCAGATGGGATGTTGCTGATATTGCTGCTGGTCTTGATAAATTTTTTAACCCCCCCCCCTTGTTATATTTCTTCGTTTCTTTCCAAATTTTGTTCCTGATCCCCTGATTGTGATTACATTCTGCCATGTGGAAGTGGAGGTTCCATGTGTTAGATGCACGCTGTGCAGGCTCGTGATGGTGTCGGCTTCTCACGGCCTCTTTCAATCCATGTCATGTTTTCTCTCGGTCGGTACGATGTAAAGTGACCTGACATGCATGACATGACATGAGCAGGGCAGGCGGGCAGGCTGGAAGGGCGTGGCGTGGCATGGATCTAAAACCTCAAATCTACCCGCTCTCCTGCCGCCTGATCCCTGCAGCAAGATGGGACCGTCGCAGGTGCGGTACCATTTGCTTGGGCAGCCCGGCAACATGAGCACGTTGGACCACCATGGTAGGTACACAGGGCTCTCTGACGGTATCAAGGAGTACTTGGAGAAGCCTCAAGACAGTCTGGTGGGCACTATACACTTGTAATACACTAGACCATATTCGGCACTGGCAGGCCCTTATTCTTGTCCACCTGTTGCCGGGCTGGTGTGGTGGCGCTTACATCCCGAGGGATACTTGGCATGTACCCACCTCCCTCCCATGTTGCATATCTCTACGGACGTACCTAGGTCGGTACTTAGACTAGTACTGTACACAAGTATCCTTCGATACAGTCGTGCAGGGGTCCAGCCGCGGGCAGGGGCGGGTGGGCCAGGGCCATTGTTCCCCAAACCCAAGACTTGGTGCTAGCTTGGCCTGGAGGTGTGGAGACTTTGGCTGAGTTTGGGATGTCTGCTGGCGACAAAAGGGCGCTAGCCCTAGCTGGGTAGTTCGATTTCCTGTGTCTGGCTCGTCTGGCCTGCCCACCCGTTTTGCTGGTCTGGCTCGCCCGGCACACCTGGCTGCTTGGTGTTTGGCTGCGTTGCGATTGATGATTTGGACTTCCGACCTCGAACTGTTCCCTTTGCACACCTACAAGCGCCTCGCAACACAACACGCCCACACCCGCGTCATCCACACCCCCCGACACCCTCGCGCCCAGCTGCCGCCATCTCCTTGACCTCCTTGAGCTCCATCTCATCCCTTCCTCCTCACCTTCGGCGTCGGTCCGGCCCAGCGGGACCCGTTGTACCCAACCTTGCGACCCGCGCCCCAGTCTTCTCGATTCCCACTTCTACCACTGCCGACATTCATCACCCGTCCATCCATCCATCCATCCATCCATCTCTTTGCTCACAAAGTCAGCCGGCCCCGCGGCCCATCCGCCTCTGCTGCTGGAACCTGGTCTCTCGGCTCAAGATCCGACATCTCGCCCTGCCAGCCCTGACCCGACCTTTGCTGCGTATTGGTTCTTGACCAACCCCGACCTGGACTGACTTGAACTTTGAGCCTGACTGGCCTGCCCTTGGCCTTCCTGACACGAACGTGACCTTCTCCGACCATTACCGTTTCTCACCACCACTGCTTGCTAGTCGATGCCCGTCCGACTGACTGGCCTGGCCCCACTGCACCGTCAAAACACAGTCTGATCTATCCTCGTCGAAATGTGCAACCTGTCTGCAGACATCTAGCAAGGACATACTGGGGCAGAGGCTGCCCTTTGGAGACATGTAAGCTTGACCTCTTCTGTTCTGTCCTGTCTCTGTTTCTCGTCTCTACCCCCCCCCCCCCCCACAAAAAAAAAAAAAAAAAAGACCCACGCAAGCCGCCCGTTGTCAGTCTCTGTTTCTGCTCGCCTGGCCTCGCCTGACCTGGCGCGGCGCAACCCTTTAGTGCCCTTCGTGTCTTCTACCTCCAGACCCTCTCCTCCTCCAGTCTAGCCCACTTGTGTGTACCGCATGCTCCCTGCAGCTTGGTGCCTGCCCTGCCCTGCCCTCTTCTTTTCCCCTCCCTCTCCCTCCTCCATCGTCACCTGTTCTGGTCTGCATGGATGAACTCCACGCAAGACATGCGACTGAACCACTATCGACCGGGTCGCGTCTTTGACGGTCGACCTGCCGCCCCGCGACCTCCACCTTTGCGCACAGAAATTTACCCGGATGATGTCTATCATGCTCAATATGACCACAGGTCCAGATATAACCCCCGTTACGACGACCGCCGCTCGCGTTCCCCCAGGGACAGATCCCCTGACCGACTCACCGACCGTGCCTCGCAGTACAGTGATGGTGACCGCAGACGAACCTCGGCCGAGTCGAGAACCAACGCCTCGACCTTTCAGTCCAACAGGGACAACTTCCGTGAGCCCTTGACAGGTCGCGAGCCCCCACGCGCCCCAAAGGCCTATCTAGATCCCCCCAGCGGCCCACGCGGCGGCTTCTCTGGTGACTTCAGAGGGAGGGGACGCGGCCGCGGCCGCGGCTGGCGGGACGATAGCCGAGATCGTGGCCGCGACCGAGACTTCAGAGACAGACGAGATGACCCCCCACCATTCCGAGACGACCGCAGTAGGGAGCGTGATCGTGACTGGCGGGATCGAGAAAGAGATAGCTTCAGGGGGCGCAGGCCATCACCTGGCCCGAGGCGGTCTCCACCCGGCAGAGATTTCCGCGACCGCGATCTTCAGATAGGAGTCGAGGCCGACCGAGCCAGGCGCGGCTCCAGAGATGGAGGCCCTCTTAGTGCGGGCTCCTCCGCATCGGACCCCCCGTTTGGTTCCCAGTCATACCGGGGAGGTGGATACCGTGGTAGGGGCGGACGGGGTCGTGGCGATTGGGAACGCGGTCGCGGACGCTCTACATTTTTTGATGACCGAGCCGACCGCTTTAGGAGTCGATCTCAGGAAGGTCGATGGGGCGGTGGCCCTCGTGATCGGGACGACCGCGACAACCACCGCTATATCGACACAGACGTGCGGCCTCGGGACGCCCCTAGAGATGACCGTGAACCGCCTCTTCGAGATCTGCCGCGAGACCCTCGTGACACACGAGACCCCCGCGACACCATTGACCGCAATGCCCGCCCGAAGATGGACCGACAGGGCTCTGTGGCCACCGAGCCTATCACCACTCCGACGAGTAAGCCGACAACACCACCGCTAGCTCCCGTTGCCCCGGCTTTTGGTACTGCGCCTGTGCGTCCCCCGCCCGCATCTGACACATCCTCTAATAAAGCACCGCCTACGGCGCCCCGTGCGTTCACCGAAGAGCGCCAGGACCGCCAGGACCGGCCTCCTTCCTCCGGCGGCGGCGATCAGTGGGCACCAACCTCGGGACCTTCGAACTCCATCAGCCCCACGATTCCAACTGGTCCACGGGGGATGCAGCTTCCAAAGGCCCCTCGGCCTTCTAGCAAACAATGGATCAATCCTAATCTGGTCGGAGGCAAGACTAAGATGCCGGACTCGCCCAAGGTTAACCGCTCCCAGAGCTTCGCGTCGCCACAACAGTCTCGCCCCTTTGATCACCGAGCCGACTCCTACCCAAGCCACCGAGATGACGAGCCACGCCGGCCTCGCAGTAGTGGTGCGGGCGCCGAGACGGATCGGGCCGGCACGGATGGTAGCCTTCGTCCTTTGAGCATCCCCGAGCCTGGCGATACAAGGGTCGAACGAGGAACGCAATCAGCACGCGCCTCCGTCGATCGCGACATACGAGCGCCATGGAAATTTCCCGACTTGAAGACGGGAGTTCCCGAGACATCAGACCGCGCTAGTGTTGCGTCTGCGATTTCCCCGACCGCCGTCAAGAACACCAGCCCATCTGCCTCTCGTCCCAGTGACCAGCAGGATGACGACGCGGCGACTGCGCAGGAGGACGGGGAGATCATAGAGGATCAGCCACCCAGGAAGAAGAGCCGCTTACACATCAGCAGCAGGTCTTTCGAACTGCCACCCAGGTCCACCGAAATACCCACGGTGGACCAGTCTTCAGACTCTGACGACGAGGACATGAACGACTACTTCGACTCAGAGATTGCCAAGGCCGAGTCTGAGCTCCAGAGGCTGGAGCACGTCAATAATGCAGTTCCGACGGAAATCGTCATACGCTATGCACAAGTCACGCACGAGGCTTTGGTAGCGGTCGCGACCGAGAATGGAAGCTTAAAGGACATGCTTGGTCCTATACCTGAGGACGTTGTCTTGCCGACGCAGAAGGACGGGGCCGCCAAGGCCGCCCCGGAGCCTGGGAAAAGCACTCAGGCGGAACCCGTCAAGGCGGAGGCCGATCAGGTGCCGGCCCAGCTGAAGGCGGATCAACCAACCGAGCCCGAGGTTCCGACAGAGAGTGTGGAGCTGGAGCCTGAGCCCCAGCCAAAGGTGGAGGACATGGAGGTGGACAGCTCCCATGTGCTGATTCCTACCGTCGAGCGGACCGAGCCTCCGGAAGAGAACGGAGACGTCGCGATGGAAGACGCGCCCATGAACGGATTGGACACAACCATGTCGGAGGCCGGTCCACTTGTGCCGAACGGTGTCTCTGCGCACGCTGACGAGCAGCAGCTCTTGCTGCCTCCCGGGGTCGCGCCTCACGTAGATGTTGACACGCATAGCCCGACACCCGTCGAGGAAGAGGAGGACGAGACTGATATTGAGGTGGACGACATAACACTGGAGCTCGTCCGGCCGAAGCTGCAGACGCCACCCGTTGACGATCTGCCATATTTCAACGCGAAGCCCTGGACGAAGAGCAGGCAAGCCATGAGCTCCATGGAGCATAACACCGAGGTCGAAGCCTTTATCTCACGCATACTGCAGGATAACAGCATGTTTGTACGCAACGAGCAGGAGGCCAAGAAGCTGGAATATGCGGGGAAATACGAGGAGTACCTGCGGTTTACTATCTCGGATGACCCTGTCGCTAGCAAGAGCCGAGACGCATTCAACAAGGCGAACGCACCCATCGATGGAGGCAGCAGCCAAGTCGCAGGCCCAGAACTGAAGCCCGAAGGTCGCCGCGGCGGCAGATTTGCCACGGACCGTGACATCGAGCGTATCATGGCCCAGTCGCTCCAGGAGGCAAGAGAAAAGGAGGAGCGCGAGACGCGGGCCGAGAAGCTCAAGCATCCTAGCACGAGCGAGGCTGTCATCCCGGACATGTACTGGACCAAGGAGGACCGCGACAATGAGCTCTTCTACGACCGCTCCGGCTTTCTCCACCCCGAGAAGCTCATTGCGAACTGGCAGGTTCTCCCGCCAGCGGCCAACTTTACCGAGCAAGAAGCCCAGCTGTTCGAGAAGGCCTATCTCGATTTCCCAAAGCAGTGGGGCAAGATCGCAGACCAGATTCCAGGCCGTGATTTCCACTCTTGCATCCAGTACTACTACCTGAAGAAGAAAGAGCTCAACCTCAAGGAGAAGCTGAAGAAGCAGCCCAAGAAAAAGAAGAGCAGGAAGACCAAGGCACGATCAAGCGCGCTTGTCTCGGAGCTCGGGAACCCGGACGAGCCGCAGGATGAAAATCCGGAAACAGGCGAAAACGGCGAGAGACGTCGGCCGCGCCGCGCGGCCGCGCCAACGTGGGACTTCGAGAAGCCACACCCGGAGTCTGCGGAAGGGACGCCGGCAGCCACTCCGGTGCGGAGAGGCGCTGGAGCCAAGGCGGAGAGCGGCACAGAAAAGCCAGAAAAGCAACGTAGAAAACGCGTCCCCAAGGAGAAGGAGCCGAAACAGCCCAAGACGCCACAGGTGCTGGCCCCAACGCCGCAAGGCGTCCCAAAGGGGGCCAGGTCTCGGTCGAGCTCCAAGGTCCCCGTGCCAGAGTTTCTACCCTCGCAGACCCCTACTGCCGAGATGGGACGAACGCCACTCTCCTTCGACGTGGGGCGCGCGTCGCCGATGCCCGGCCTGCCGCCAGCGATCGTGCCCGCCCCCGGGCATGTCATGAGCCCAGCAGACAAGGCTCTGGCAGCGAGCGCCAACGCAAACACGAATGCAAACCCCAACTCCAACAACACGCCTCTGATGGATATCATGGCGCCCCCCTCACTACGACCAGAGCCCATACCGCCTCCGCAGTCGCAGGTTGCTACCTTTGAATTCACTGGTCACGTGGGCAGCACGCCGCATGTTGCAGCAGAGCCTCCGGAAAGGGTCGGTAGAGCCACCCCGTCCAATGCGAATGCTGCGTCAAGCTACTGGAGCGTGGCTGAGATGAACAACTTCCCCGAGCTGCTGAGAAGCTTTGGTACGGACTGGCAGGCCATTGCACAGCACATGACCACCAAGACAGCCACAATGGTAAGTACTACCGGTGGGATCAGTCGATCTACGCCCAAGACATACTAACCTCGTGTACAGGTTAAGAACTTTTTCAATAAGCAGACCACCCGCGAGAAGCCCGAGTGGGGACAGATTGCGTCCGAGGCTGATCAGAAATTGTCAAGAGGGGAGAAGCTGCCTGCTCCTCCGACACCAACTGCCGGGCCGAGGAACAAGCGATCCGACTTTGGTACTCATCGTCGCGCTCCTTCAGTGGACGTGGTAGACGATAGTGCCGTGGCCAAGGCGGAGAAGCAGAGCCTGCAGAGGGAACAGGCGACCATTTTCAATGGACGGGTTCCTGTGCCTATTGCTCAGGCGCCTGCGCAGCAGCAAGTAAGGCAACAGCTGGCCATAGGTCAACCCTCCTTGTCGGAGAGGATCGAAGGTGCGGAGAGGCAGGAGCGTAAACCATTGGTATCCTCACAGCCCATCTCACAGGCGCTGGAGCCGGCCGCACGCCATGCTCGGTCGTCTTCTGCATTCCCCGTCGAGAGAGAGGCCGAGCCTCTTGCTCCACAGCAGCAAGCGATGCGCCTGAAGCCAGCGCCGATCTCTCAAGCCGTAGAGCAGCCGACGCTCCCGTCCCAGGCCGGTGCCTCTCGCGCGGGATTCGCAGCACCTCCCGAGCTCGAGGTCCCGCCGCCCTTCATGCTCGGTGCGGCAGCCCGAGGACGCAGGCCGCCCGCCGACGTGCAGGCCAAGGAGGAGGCTCGGCTCATTGAGCGACAGCCCCCACGTCTCAAGCAAGAACCCGAACAGGGAGCCCACTTTGAGCCCTTCGTTCCGTCGCAAGCGCCTCGGCCAACGTCCACAAAGCCTGTGCCTGTTGACCGACGACCAGAGCCGCCACGGAACACAGCGCCCAATAACCCACAGGCCTTTGTTCCCGCGACGGCTGCTCATCAGATGATGCAGCGTGAACAGGCCAGGGAGGTGGCTATGAGGGAGACCATGAGGGAGCAGCAAATGATGGCGCCACCTGTCGACGAGCGACGTGTAGCAGGCGTGCCCGGCCGTGTGCCAAACCTGAACATGATCGACACCCGCGTGCAGAACCCCATATCTGTAGAAGGTCGCACCCCGAGTTCAGCCATGGCCGAAGAGCCACGCCGCGTGCCAAATCCAAACATGGAGCCGGCCCGGGTTTCCAATGCGAACTTCGCCGACACGGTTCCGGCTCGTGTACCGAATCCTAACATGATCGATACCCCTGCGCCGCCCCGTGTGCCCAATCCTAACAGCATTGACACACCAACCCGAGCACCCAGCCAGAATATGTTCGACAGCGGCTATGGTGCATCGCCGTCTCGACCCTCGCCCACACCATCTGCCGGTGCACCTCCACCCAGGCAACCAGAGCCGCCCAAGAAATCCAATCTGTCCTGGTTGCTCAACGACGACCCAGCGCCGGCGCCACCAGCTCCTAAGAGGGTTGATGAAGTAGCCCGCGGCGGGGACATGTCCTCTAGCCCGCCTCCTCAGATGTCTGGACGTGGACCACCGCCATCGGCTGCTCCGCCACATATGCGAAGGGAAGAAACACCGACATTCTCACCATACTCGCGCACGCCGGCACAAACCGTAATGCCGGCGCTGAAGCCGTACAGCACACCTCATACTCAGTCGCCGCAGCTGCAACACACCGGCATACCTCGGTCATCCATGGCATCCCCCATCGAAGCCGCGGCTGCCGAAAGAGATTACTATGGCCGCAATCCGTATGGTTCCCAGCACCAAGGACCCACGTCAGGATCTCCGCTCCAGCCGCCGCACCAATATTCTTCCCCCAGCCAGCAGTCGCCAATGGTGTACCCGCCTCAGCCCGCCGCATATCCCTTTGGCGCACAAGTATCTCAGCCACACGCAGCTTCTCCCACGATGCAATACGCTCATCCTTCAGCCGGCCGGAGGGAGATAGGCCGGGATCTGCGTGAGTCTCGCGACCCCCGCGACCCCCGCGACATCCGCGACCCCCGCGACCTCCGCGACCCCCGCGACCCACGTGACCTCCGAGACTCCCGTGACCCCCGTGACCCTCGCGACGCCCGAGACCCTCGTGACATCCGTGATCCTCGCGAGTATCGTGACGTCAGGGAGCCAGTGCCACCCAGCCGCGAGACAGCATGGCCGGCCCCGCCAGGGCAGTCTCCGAGTGCAGCGAGACTCCAGCAAGAAGTAGCTTGGCCACAATCCAAGGTGTCCCAGCCGCCACCACCAGCTCAATCTCCATGGGGCTCCCAGCATGGCGCGCCAAGCAAGCTGCAGCAAATGAGAGAAACTCCACAGCCCTCTTGGTCGGCCGCACCTCCCTCTCATATGAATCTCAGAGAAAGCGTGCAGAGAGACCCAAGGGAACTGAGGGACCCTAGGGACCCCAGGGATCCAAGAGACCCAAGAGAAGATCCGTATGCTGTGCGTGCCAGCCTGAGAGAGAGTGTTCCACCGAGAGATCCGCGTGAGGAGCGCTATCTGCTCGACACACAGCGAGCGGCGGCCGAATCCAGGATGTCAGCCGATTCTCGTATGGTTGTTGACTCTCGGGACCCGCGCGTCATGGGACACCCACATCACCAGCATTCTCACTCGGGGTCGATACCCGGTCGCATGTATGTCGCTTCCCCAACGCCGAGGGAACACCTCGGCGGGCCGCCTCCGGGGCCTGCTCAGGCGCAGACCCCGGTGTTTCCGCGCTACGCCACCCCTGGCCCACGCGACATGCCGCCAAGAAGTTATACGCCTGCGCCGTCGCAGCAGCAGCAGCAGCAGCAGCAGCAGCAGCAGCAGCAGCAGCAGCAGCAGCAGCAGCAGCAGCAGCAGCAGCAGCAGCAGCAGCAGCAGCAGCAACAACAACAACAACAGCAGCAGCAGCAGCAGCAGCAACAGCAACAGCATGCGCAGGTATATGAGATGCAAATGCTGCGGGAGAGAGAGGCTTTGCGGGAAAAGGGGATAATGCGAGAAAATGAGCTGCTACGGCAGCACCGAGAAAACATGGAGAGGGAGCAGCGGCACATGGAGGAATTTACAGCATCAGCCATGAGGATGCGACCCGGCCCCCGTGGTGACGAGTATGTCATGGATCCAAGAGCCCGCGGGCCCCCGGCGGACCTACGGGGTCACGAGTACGGCGGGGAATTTCGCGGGGAGCTCAGGGGGCCCCCGCCGCAAGGGGACCCTAGGGGGCACCTGAGGGCCGACCCCCTCCGGCGCCAGCTGCGGCCGCACGAGGGGTATCCCGGGCCGGCAGACGGGAGGTACTAAGAGCACGTAGAAAGGCTTGCCCGGGATTGGTCCTGCTTGATCGGAAAGTACTCGTTCGCTGCGATATCTGGGATCAGGCTCAGTATTTGTGAGGTGTAAGCCAAAGCTCGAGAGCACTGCGGCCGAACAGGAGGACACGATGGGCGGCTTCATGTCAAGCTCATCATCCAAGGCCGGCAGTCAGTCAATGGCGTTAACAAACCACATTAAGAAGGGTGTCGTGTTGTTTGTCTTTTCCCGTGTCGGTATTCCGTGTATTTATGTGTCCGTGTAGATGTTAGTTAGTCAAGGGCGGATTTCGGGGCTGGCGAAGGGGCCAAGGGGAAGGACGGAAGGGGAGGTGGGGGGCGTGGAATCTCGAGTGGCTTGGCTTGTAACATGGGCATGCTTGTTCCCATGATGGGTAAAAAGACCGCACAGCAGAAGATCGGAGTCTTGGTTCTTAATTCAATTGGTTTTCGTCTGGATGTTTACGTGCTGCGTTTGAAACTTGGCTTGACATTGGGCGTCCCATTCTAGCGGGGGTTATGAAGCAGGTGGCATTTAGTTCTTCCTAGAAGCCCTAGCCGTTTGGATTTATAGAGCTAGGCTAGGCACACTACATGACTGTTAAAAGACTACTTTGATTATGAACGACGAAAGTCTCTGTGGGCGCACTTCCTCGCTTCACAAGAGTTGGAACCGGAAGACGGGAGTCGAGATGAGGGGGAGGGGACCAACAAAGCAATGCACCTATAGGACAATGATTTCCGGGCGCCCTTTATAAATCCCCAATTTTCATCTTATCTTGGCTATAACTTGACAGCCTTGCCTCGCAGCCGCTCACCGTACTTGTAGAACACAATCGGGAAGGGCACAAAGGCGAGGGCAAGGAATCCAAGCAAGGTATTGCCCCACCCGTATCCTAAAGTGGTGTACATTGCTGGCCCAGCCAGGGGCAGGAACGGACTCAAAATGAAGCGAAGCAAATTGTTGGCGCCCAAGGCCGAGGCAGCTGATTGTGAGCCGAACAGGTCCACCAGATATAGCTGCGCGGGCATCTATGAAGAGGTCAGCTGAAGTGAACTTCTCAACACCAGCCTCGCAGTTGTTCGATGGGAAGGCTCCTGGGAGCGCGAGCACTCACCATGACGAAGAAGGCACCGAAGCCTATAAAGACGGTCCCAATGATGGGCACGATCCAGTGCACCTGGTAGTAAGTGGTCCACCCATACACGAAAAGCCCAAGACCCACAAAGGGGCTGAACAGAATCATCATCACCAGGTGGTGTTCGGGCTTCGGGCTTGCTGACCCTTCTGCCCTCATCCGCGACCGCTGCACACGGCCGTCCAAGCCGTGGAAGGCAGTCAGCGCCAGGACGAGCGCGACACCGGTACCCAGGTACACGAGGCCGGACATGGCAGTGCTGATGCCATATTGGCCCTCAAAGACGCTGGTGAAGGTCGTGAAGAGAAGGTACATGGTTCCGAAGATGAGGGCCACGTAGATGGAGACGACAAGCAGGATGGGCGACCTGACCAGGAGCTCGGTGGGCCGGACAAGCGTCGTGACGAGCACGTGGGCCGGGGTCAGGCGGCTGGCTGTCAACCTGGACCGCAGCTCGGGGTTTCCGGAGCTGGCCCGGAGGCGTGCCGCCTTGTGCTCCAGCAGGATCTTGGGGTGTGTCTCGCGCATGAAGGCGGCGGCGGCGAGAAATATCACACCACTGATGATGACAAGCAGCCAGAACGTCCAGCGCCAACCCAGGCCGACAGCTGTGAACCCCCCGATGAGCGGCCCGAGTATCTTCAGCGCAGATCAGCCAGTGCCTAGCAGCAAAAAGCACCGCGGGAATACATAGCCAAACTCACTGGTCCTGTCAAAGGCCCCAGACTGAAGAGGGCCATGGCCACAGGCCGGGCCTCGGGGCGGGTGACGTCCGCGATGGTGGCGCCGCCCAGGGGCATCGGTACTCCTCCCATGAAGCCCGAGAGGAAGCGGAACACCATGAACTGCGCCACCGTCCTGCTGGCCCCGCAACCGACAACGAAGAGCAGGAAGAAGAGGTTCGAGATGTGATAGATGGGAAGGCGCCCATATGCTTCGCTCAGGGGCGACAGTATCATCGGCCCGAGCGCCAGGCCCAGGACGTATATGGTAATGGCGAGCTGGCTCAGCGTCTGCGACGTGACGTGGAACTCGTGGAGGAAAACGGGGGCTCCGGGAACGCACATTGTCGGTGCCATGTTCGTGACCAGGGCGAAGAGGGACACCATGATTATGTGTGCCCACCTCTTGCCGCTGGCCCAGTTCTGCGGGTTTCTCGGGTCTTGTGGCCCCTCCCAGTCGACGACGTTGCGGTCGGCTGCCCCAGACCCGGCGGCCTTTTCTGTCTCTACCGGGGCAGGGCCTATCTGCGCCTCCGAGTCCACGGCGCCGGACTTGGACGCCGTCTCTGAAGCAGATATGGAGCCGGGCATGTTGCGAAGCGGCCACGAGGCAAAGACAAGACTGCTGCTATGGACTTGGGTGGGGGCGAGGAGCGCCAACTAGGCAAGTCTGACACTGGGTAAGGCAGAGAAAACTCACTGCACTTCAGACGGTGATGCGCTCAGCCCAGATGGAGTCGAGCCTGGCTTTAAGTATCTACATTACAGATATCACGTACCGGACATTCCAGCGGAGTGTCCGCCCTTGATATCTCCACACAAAGGATCCAGCGGCCTTTCAGCGCAATGCCGGAAGGTGCTACTCATCCAGCCCATAGCCATCCCTTGCGCCGTTGATCCCCGGCTGTTGCAGGGAGGAGAGGTCCAGCCAGCAGCGGCTAGGCAGGATGTCCGGAGGTAGCAGCACGTCCCTACGAGGCGCGGCCCAGCTGGGGGGCCTTGAGACAGCATGTGCGTGATCCAGGCACCCGGATCTCTCCCATGCAAGCCGGATGCTGTGCAGTGGTACTGCGGCAAGACGGACGAACCTCCGCGGCTCCGGTGAAGGGTCGTGCTCCATAGGGCTGTCCCCTGTTCCTTGCTGATGGATGCTGACCGCCGGCCGACTGGGGACTTCCGGGCCCACGTCGCACACACCCCATTCTTTGTGGAGGTGGCCTTGACAGACCCAACTGATCTAGTAGACATGGAGACACCATAGGTGAGTCAGAAATCAGGCACAATAGTGCCCTGATGAGAAGCCAGATCTGACATCTCTTCCCGCGAGTGCCGAGCCTAGTGTGTCTGGCAGCCATGAAGGGTCCTTGAGCGTCAACCTTGGCTGGCAATATCATACGGGCCAGGAGGCCAAGCCGACATCGAGGAAGGGGGTGCCTCCGCCCCCCCCCCCCCCGGGGACGAGCCTCCGTGTTTCAAGTTGGCTCGGGCGAAATCCATCAGCGCTGGGTTGCTCGAGTGTGAATGCATGCGCTGCTCAGGACGCGGTGCAACAGTCAGCAGAGGCGCCCGCTCTGCACAGCCCGCACCAGGCTGTCAAGAATTTAGCCCCATCTGCGGGAATCCGGCGCATTCGCTATGTCACTAAATCCCACGTCAATATACAGCAATGCTACAGGCAGCGGTGGGACATAGTGGGTGCAATCGGTGGCCCAGCTCGACACCGGCAAGAGGAGCATAGACAAGAGTCCTCCTACATAGTGACGCGTCCCATATGACACCGTACGCTTCTTCCCACCTCCGCTTCTAATTGGTGAAAATGCGTCACCGTTGTGGACGATGCCGCCGGTATTGCCGATTCATTGCTGATGCTTGTGGTTGCGATTTTACCATGATAAGGGGATCCTGGTCGTACATGACTATGGGACCTTGCAAACTTCAAGTGCTTGAGAATACTCTTTTGCCACGTTTATACTGGGAATCTCTAGTCTCGTGGTGTATTAACTGGGGAGTGCTAGCAATGTCTCCAGAGCTGTCATGGGGCTGTTATTTACGGTTAGGCACCGCCCTAGAGCATACTTTCCGCCACATATCATTGGAATAGAACAAGTACCCATCACAGATTTGCTCTGGTACTGAATTTGAGTTGTGGATCCCCTCCGAGGCTGAGGCTGACTTGTGGGGACCTGGGCCCAATGTAGGTAATTAATCAGTGCAAACCTCTGCGGCGTGGGTCCCTCCCGGGGCAGAAGCCCTAACCGAATGTATGTTGCACCTGTCGAATAATGGAAGGCAAGATGGTCGAAATTTGATCCAAACTCTCCTCAATGGCCAGTACTTGGGCTTGGGTATCTCTCAACCGGGCTCCGCCACTGTGTAATTCAGTTTCGAGTGAGGCCAGCACCCTTGCAGCCTCATCGCGCTCCCTCCGCAAGGCCATCACTCGGTCCTGTACTGCCGCGAACCGGCCCAGCAGATTACGTATGGCGCCTTGGAGCGTCTCCATGGCCTCGGCCATACCAAGGACCCAATTCAGTATTCCCACAAGCAGCTTTTCCCTGCCCATGGCGTGCTGCTCCCAGTCAACGACTTCTCCTTGCCCCTGATCCTCGAGCTGATGGCCGAGGTGCAATATGGCGTCTTCAGCGCCTAGTGGCCGAGATGACTGAGAGCCGGGTTCTGTATGAGTGTTTTTGGCTATTCCATAACCATTAGGACACAGTCGTCTGGCCGTGGTTTGAGGAGTTCCGTTTTTGGAGAGACATGGGGTTTCGTTCGCGGCTTGAAAATTAGGCGGAAGAAAATATTCGTCGTCGTATGGACAGTTTTCACCATTGGAAGGAGAGATATATCCTGCACCCATTGTCGTTTTATTGAATCTAAGGCAGTGGGGATAAAGCGTCGAGTATAAAATCATTTATGCACTGGATGGAAAGAAGTCCTCGACTAGGGAGTTGATAAAATTTGAGAAACGGAGAATGATACTTGGGCAGGACGAGGGAGTACATGTTTAAATAACCGGTACAGTCTTCTAGTGTGCGAACATGTCTTGAGCCTACGCCTCTCGCCGAGTGGTAATAGATTGAGCCTGCTGCTTGGCCCAAGTCACTAGTGATCTTTAGCCTGTACTAGGTGATATACACAGCCGAAGTTGCCACTCTGAATATGAGCTCGAAAGCTTCCGACTTAGATTGGAGCTGGGCTAGAATACTAATTCAAGCGCACGTGGCTAATTATAAAAACTAACACTCGGATTCAAAACTTAAGTAGCTCAAATCCCTAAGTTATTATGCGAGATGGTAGTGCAAGCCGCATGCACATTATCAGGGCCTATCGTGCCACCTAGTGCTAGAGCTTGGAAGTAGGCTTACCAGTAGGCTAGTGAAACGGCCTAAGTTTGAGTGTTTGGGCTAATCAGGCTACTAGCCGGGCCCCATTAGGGAACTTGTCACAATATAAAGCATGTAGGGAGTGCCACAGGTGTGGCGTCACACTTTTGTGTGACAGAACTCCAGCCCCTCCGGCTACTATATAGTAGCTCTTAAGCAACAAGGGCCCTTAGAGGAAGACCTAGCTCCTTAGGTTCAATTGACTATTCTGGCCCTTAGGGGCGCACTGGCCCTATCACTCCACCTTTGCACTATCGCTCCTGACACACATGTTGATACATATGATGCATGATGGAGACAAGAGAGATGAAGCTCATTCGGTGACAGTATCTGACCATTGTCTCGGGGAATTCTAGAAACCGCCTCCCCCCCCCCCCCGCACGTGCGACACGTGAGATAAGTTTACTCGACTGTGTCAAATTGAGAAACAGCTCTGTTTACCTCCTGCCACCGGCTTGTTCCTTTCCTGAAGCCAGGTACTTACAAACACGCAAGCACAACACTAACATAGCCGAGAAGAGTTACCCAAAATGCTTAAGATATTATTGTTAACTGAAGATTTCCAATAAGAAATCTTAGAAGTTCAACCCATCCCGATTAGGTGAACCTAACATCGTGGCCCCGGATTCCGGCCCCCCCCTGATTCCCGGCCACCCTGCACACAGTGTATTCACACCAAAACACACCCACTTTTTAATAGCTCATATTAAATCCAAATTAAATCCGACGACCCTAAACCTAGGCTCGAAATATAATATTTTAAATTATTCTTTCTATAATAGTATTAAGATAGTATTTTATATATTATAAATATTTTAAATATAAAGTTTATAAAATATTAAGATTTATATATATAATACTAAGATTTCTTGACAGATATTATTTCTTTTAATACTACTAAATTGATTAAAAACTTAATTCTATTAAGATATAATATATAATATAAATATAGAATATTATTAATTTAAAACTTATTTATAAATAATAAATTTCCTTAAGGTTATATAAATACTTTTACATTTTCCTTATAAAATGTTTATATAAAAAAACTTAAATCTTAAAATATATTATTAAATAAATTCTTTCTAGAGATAATTCTTTAATACATTTATAATAAGAATATTAAAATAAATATTATTAAAGAAACTAAAATTCTATTTAAATCTTTAGAAAAGATATTCTTAAATAAGTAACTTCTATTAAATTTTAGTATTCCTATAGAGAATATTAACAATCCTTAACATTTTATAAAAGCTATATTTAAATATTCTTTCAAAATTATTATACTTAGAAATATTATGAAATAAATTTTTTTCTTATATTATAAGTAAAGTATTATATGTATATAAATGGTTAGGGTTTTTAAGTATTTTATTTAGATTCATTATAGCTTGTTGAAATGTTTGAGTTTGTGTGGGAAAGGCGGCCGGAATGGGGGCCCGGCCGGAATCCTGGCCGACGATGTTATTTCTTGTGTAACAGGACCTGAAGTGGCCCAGATCCACTCCCACAAACATGTGCCACATGCTGTTATATTTTTAGTCCACCATAAGCAATGCTTCTAAAAAAAACACCCTAATAACGCCGGGAGTATATTAACGTTATACCTTATAACTAGCAGCTATAGGCTGTATACTAACTGCTACTAGCCTATTACTCGGCTATAGGTAGCCGAGGGAAGTCTGAGGAATTGCCGTCTATTTGTCTATATATAGAGGGCTACTTGCCTACCTAAATAGACGTCTGAATATACTCAATCTTCATCCCTTCAGATTCTTACAATGCTGCCTGTGAGCTGAATATCTCAAGGCATTTCCCGCTTTGAAACCAGGCGATCGGTGGAATCCTTGAGCAAGCAAGTCGCATGAGAGTGACACAAGCGTTGGTGGTTCATCTGTGGCCGAGCGCTTCAAGCGTAGATTAGATGCAACCAATGCAGTAGCATACCAATATGTTCAGATGCTCAATGTCATGGTTGGACAAGCATCTGAATATGTGGGCCTGGCCTATGGAGTCACAAAGATCCTACTTGTCACCCAAGTCAACAAGCAGGAGGCTAAGGAGAAAGTCAAAGGATATCTGGAGCGGCTGCAGTACCAGCTTGTCTAGCACCTGATAGATTATATGCCATCATCCGGGCTTGTGGCTCTCATTGCGTAATCCTATTGTCTCTTGAATACCTTTATTGCAAAAGGGATCAAGCACTATACCCAGAACGGGCGTTATTCTAACTTGCATTCGAGAGTATCAAAACTCCGCTAAGTGCGCACACATCATATCACCATATTTCCAATTCTCCTTAAATCCAGCTAATTCTATACACTATACCTCTATAATACCTTTAAACTAAATAAGCCCTATATTAAAATAAAAAGCTTTCTTTTTTCTTTATCTTAATATACGGCTTATCTAATTTAAAAATATTATAAAGATATAATATATAAAATTAGCTAAATTTAAATGAAATAAATAATACTTTGAAATACAAGTTAAAAGTTTTAGTGAATATATAATTTAAAAGGAAGAAAAAATATATTGAGAATTTATTAATAAACTTACTTTAAATAGCCAAAATTACCTCCTCCTTAAAAATTTCTAATTCTTCTTAAATCTAATTAATTCTATATATTATACCTTTATAATATTTTTAAATTAAATTAGCCTTATATTAAGATGAAGAAAAAATAAAGCTTTTATTTTAATATAGGGCTTATTTAGTTTAAAGGTATTTTAAAGGTATAGTATATAGAATTAGCTGGATTTAAGGAGAATTAGAAATATAGTATTATGATGTGCGTGCACTTAGCATGGTCTTAATACTCTCGAATGCAAGTTAGAGTAGTGAGTAATCATCAATCATTAACAACATGGGCAAAAGTTTTGTCCGGCTAAACACGGGCTAGTGAGGTATCTGAGGGCTCTCACTATGCCTTGATTCCATTGAATTGAAGCTCCCGAGAATCGGAGGCGTGGCTCAATATGTTGGACTTATCGAGGGGCACACCATGATGATGGTCAGCCAGCAGACGCTTGCTCTGCTGCAGAAAGACATGGAGAAGCATCAAGCAATCAACGAGCTAATGGAAAGTATACGACTTAGTTTGCACCAGATAACCCTGAAGCTCTCAAAGGCAGGGGGCGTTCGGCAGACAGCCGACGCCCTGGCACAGCTTGCCCAAGAAAAGCTAAGTGAGCCCACAATGGCTGCAGTGGACAGCGACATCACAATTGACAATGAGACGTGTAGGCTTTCTCTTTTCTCAGTTTAGGAAATCCGGGATAATCATCCAAATAAAACGGACCACGGCCCTTTAGAAGAAGGGTTCGAGGACTTCGAATCCTTGCAGCAGACATTGTTTCCGGAACTCCGGGAACCCGGCGAGGCGGCGAGTCGCCAGCAGAGAGCGAATGAAGAGCTTCCCAACATGCGAGAATGTCGGTCAACAAGAAAACATATTGAATAGTCTGAGATAGCAATGGCTTGGGCCGAATCCCGCAAGACTGAAATTCTCTGTATTGACGGGAACAAAGTCTTTTCCCGCAAAGACTTCCATGCGTCCTTCGTGAATTCTTTGATGCTCGTAGGGGAATCGCGCTTTGATACATTCATTAGAATTCAGGATTTCTGCGAGGACGACAGCAGCAACACGGATTCTTACCTGGTCATGATGTAAGACCTGGTCGCTCAGATCCTACGCCAACTTGTCTTGACCACCCCACGGCAGAGAGCGGCCATCACAACTTGAAGAGAAAGAACATCCACAGCCAAAGGACTGTGGGACCTCTTTCTTGCTTGTTTCCGACAGGGGAGTATCATGCACTTTTATCGTTGTCGCTGGCATTGATCACATTCAAATATTATACGCAACTCCAGGCCTGAAGAAATACGCACAGAGATAGTTCATGGATTATGTGCACTGACTAGCGATACCGATGATGCCGTCAAGAGCATGGTTGCAATGGGATTCTTCAATTCTAGAACAATGAGCATTAAAAACATAGCCTCTCTTGTCAGAGCTCGCCACCCCAAAACCGGCGTCGTGTCTGCTTAGATGGCTTGCAATGTGCGTTTCCTGGTCGGCTCATAACACAACACCTTCCGGAGATCCAAGAGGGGCGGTGTTGCAACGTCCTATTCACGGAGATCCCACTGCCCTATACTCCGAGCACCATGGTGTATACCGAGGACAACGGAACTACGAGATTATTCGTTGTGTCAGAGATGAGTGGAATGGAGCCGAGGCCCTTCGGTCCATATGCTCCTCTCCGCCTCCGCGTCTGGTCTATTGACCATGATGGAAAGTACATCTGCAAGCGCTATGCAGATCTTGCAATCAGCTACTACGTTGGTATAAGACATATTTCTAGTCTTTCTTGTATACCCTCAGGGTACCTCTCAAGAGAGGCGGTGAACAGAAAACAAATAATCGCCAGAGGTCAGAAATACTGGTCTTACATGTATGGAGTACATTATGTTGAGATCGGTTCCCTGCACGTAAGTCGCACTTTGAATTCGAGAGCAACACCCAGTCTCTTACATTCAATTTTCCCCCTCTTTTAGGGGAAACAACAAGAAGTGACTGACCAAAAACCACAACCCATCGATCCAGGTCTTCTGCGAGGATCCCAGCCTCTTAAGAATCCCCAAGAAGCAGTCATCAAGTCTCGTTTTTTTGGTGCTGGCCCCCACTGAAATCCACGTCTAGCCATGCCGTGCGTGACTCAGTTTGGTGTATGTTGCGAATTTCATTGTTGGTAAATGTTTCACCCGCTGACCTTTTACGTAGCACGCGTGAACCTCGAAGAAGTGGCACCCCTATGGTTCCTTCTTGACGCTTTGGAAAAGCTCTATTTCGGAGAAGCGGAAGGAACTTCTGGCACAGTCAATCGAAGCCTTCCATGCAAAGACCCAGCTCAAGCAGACCGCGACAGCTACTTCCACCATCGACCCTTGTCCTAGAATCACGGGTTGTCTCTTTCTCCTCTTTCACGGTGGCTCAGGCACGGGAAAAGTCTCGCTGCACATTGCTTAGCCGACCACGCCCGACTTCCATTGTTCGTTAAAAGTGGCTCGACAACTGACCAGGGTATTTCGGTCGATCGTCTGAGCACTTTGCTCAAGCTTGCGAAGCGCTGCGGCTGCTTGGTCCTACTGGACCATATAGACTTAATTGCGGGGAATCGATCCTGATGTCCAAATTAGACTTTGATAATAATGTTATTACAACCGGTAAACGGGCTCCGGCCAAGCCTTTTCCGCAAAATATAGAATGCCATCACTCGATGATTGTGATTAAGAGGTTATTGACCTAATTGGCAATTACGAAGGTAAGTAGCCTGGCTCCTATGGCGCAAGTGTTCAGGGCCAGTTCGCTTAACGAGTTTTTATGGCTGTTTATAGGTATCCTGATTGCAACCACAAACCGAGTTCACCTTGGTGACCGAGGCCTTGCCTCCAGCATAACTGTCGGTTGGCATTTCATGCTCTACAAAGCAGACCGACGCCAGATATGGGCCAATAGCATCGCCGGTGCTGGTAGCCAGAAACGTCCCACTGAAGCTGATTTCAAAGGAATTGGGGGTCATATTTAGGATAGAATGCAGGGAGCCTATAGGACGAGCAGTATGTTTCAAACTCATATGCAGTACAAGACGTTGGGGGGGGTATAACTACAGCTAGCCTTATCCCCAAATCAAAAGTGCGTCCCTTTATCTCCCAGAGAAAGCAAGAGGCAACCAGAGATCTAGGATATAATGCAAATCAAGTTTAATTTAAGTTTTCGGATACAAACGCCGAAAAAACGCTTGAGCGGAGACATTAACACAGACACAAGGGCTCTAATGCAAAATTTCCCGAGCTGCCGAGACTCGCAGCATGTACATAATAGCAAGTGCTATCCGCCGTGGAGATGTTGCAGGGAGCGTAGCCAGACGGGTTGACCAACCCCCCCCCC
>NQMI01000114.1:113366-142008 GCA_002270565.1 Stenocarpella maydis
CCCCCCAAACTAAGACCTCGTCTCCCAGGAAGAGAGGTGGTGAACTCGACGCAGAGGACAGGAAGGACGTCAAGCGCATGCGCCTAGTTAGTCCATGGCATTTACGAGGCTGACTCTGTACAACTACAACCGACAATCACGTGTTGAGGCGCGGCTGCGAGAGTGAGTGACCGCGTGGAGAGCTGCGGGCAGCGGCGGGCCTCGGGCATGAACCATCATCAATGAGCTCTCGGGGTGAGTACATATATGCAAGTTCGAATGTATGTAAATATGTGTATGTCCTACATCATCGATGGACGGTATATCAAAGGTCTGAAGAACCAGGAAAATGCCAAGCAGGCATGTGGTCAATGATGCCGAACCGCACAGCCACTATCATCAAGTACGCCTATATATATATGAAATCACGTTCAATCGCAGAGCTGGGGTGAGACCCAAGTCAGTCAAGCATTCCACAAGCCGCCGGGCACTTAACCCCCCTACCCAGCAGCGGCGGTGGTGCTGAAGAAAGAGGCAGCAAGGAAGGTCTGGGAGAAAACGGGAACAAAGACCAGAACATTCTAGTAGCCGTCCGTTCCCCCAGTGGAGATGATCGACATTGAGCCGTCTCTGCGCTCACCCTAAGTGTGCTTGTCTTAGTCCCGACGGGACACAATCTGCGCCCCGGGCCTATGAGAAGGCCGCATTGGCATCCGTCGCGCAGGCGCGTCAATCTCGGTGAAACAAGCCCGGCGCTTTCCCCGGAGTGGCATCCTCCTGTCGCACTTGTTACACGTGTAGTTTGTGGGCTAAAGAAGCCGGGATGATCAGAATGCAATATGGACCGCACTGCTAGGCTCCGCTTCTCAATAACGAACAAGAGCAGCTGTAGTTGGTCCCCATGGCTCATCAGAGTAATTTCACAGTTTTCACTATGGTCGCTCAGTATGACCAAAACTGTAGAACACGAGAATTGCGAGTTGAGAAGCAAGAACGCTTCGGTCAATATAATCATTCGTCAAGTATGTGGTCTGGTATTTTTTCCCACTCCGGTGATGCTGAATGCCAAACATGCCCAAGGTATCATCAAAAAGAGCCGAACCAAAGAGTACAAAAATTGCCAAATATCCCCTTGAGAAATTCTGGCACAATCAAGAATTGAATTTAGTCCACACCGTGACGCCCTTGACAAATGTCAAGATCACAACCATCCCCCTCCCCCCCTTTTTGAACCGAAGATTCCTATCCTCTCAGCAGCAACCCGGACCTTAAGCCGCGAATCGCCGTTGGTGGAACCGACCGGCCCTCTTGACACCGACCATCTTCAGGTTGGCATCGACGCCGGACTCGCACTTGGTTCCTGCGGCGAGGGTCATGACGGCGCTCCATGTGCCGGAGGCACAGCGCTGGAACGAGGAACCGCCCACGCAGTTCCACTCGCCCTCGTTCGTGCACGCAGAGCCTGCGGTAGTTGCTGAAGAGTTGCCACTAGCAGGGGCGGGGGCAGGGGCGGCAGGGGCGGCAGGGCCGGCAGGGGCGGCAGGAGCAGGCTCTGCGGCCTCTGGGGTTGGTGTCGGGGTGGCGGCGGTGACGGTTGAGAGGGTCGTGGCAGCTGGGGTGGCAGCGGGGACCTCGAGGGAGGCTGACACGGGTGCGAAGATACCACCAGAACTGTTTAGAGAATTGTCAGTATGTGAGATGAACGAAGGAGCCAACTGAGAAGAGGTGGTTGGCCTCAAGAGGGGCAACATACGCTGGGGTGCTTGCTGCGGCTCCTGCGGCGGCGCTGGAGCTGGGTGCAGGGGCAGCAGCACCAGAGCCGGACGAGCCAGAGCCGGAGGAGGAGCCCGAGGGGCCGCAGTTTCCGGTGGGTGCCTCCGGGTTGTCACTGTTGTCAACAACAGCCTGGCCGGGGTTGGGGTATTTGACATCGCCGCCCTCGGCTACGCTGCAGCCGTTGCCGATGTTGGCGACGAAGATATCGGGAGCCGAGGAGAAGGAAACGGCGCGCTTGTCGGTGGCCTCCCTCTTGGCGCTGCCGCCGGTGAGGGTGACTGCGGCGCAGTTCATGTAGAACTCACGGTTGCCGATGCGGTTGTTCCACGACCAGGCCAGAACAGCATCTCCCGCGGGGACGTCCGAGGGGACGGTGAAGTCAAAGTTGCCCTCGCCGTTGACGGGGCAGTTCCCGATGATGCTCTGGATGACCTTGAATGTCTTTGCGCCGTCGGTGGACAGAGAGATCTGGCACGAACCACCGCCGTGGGCAGCTCCGCCAACAACGGTGATGTTGCCCTGGCCGCCGATCGCGAAGGAGGCGGTTGGCTTACCAGCAGGGGTGCCGAGGTCGCTCTGGTAGCCCTTGCAAGGGTAGTCGGAGCCATCGGCGGCGAGGGGCGCGGTGTACGAGTAGTCGATGGTGCCCGAGTTGGCGAAGGGGTTGTACTTGCTGTTCAGCGGAGGAGGGTAGGACAGCATCATGTGGGCCGAGGCAGTACCCGCGAGGGCAGCCATGAGAGTGGTAGATGTTGTAGCACGCATCTTGTGTGTGTGTGTTGGTGATGAGATATATGTCGTGGGAAGTCAAAGTTTCATGTATCCGAGTCTCGACTGTTCTCGAATCTCAAAGAGCAGGCCTCGAAAATATCTCCAGATATATCGAGTCAAATACCAGCCTGTGGCAGTTGGATGACAAAGAATGTGGTGGAGGCGGGACCAAGTCAGAACTTGTCGTGAGTTGATAAAAGATGGGACTGTTCAGTCTGAGTGAACAAAGCCTCTGCCTGGGTGATGGACGGCCTGGTAGACTTTTCTTCTTCTTCCACGATGGAAAGGAATGTGAAGTCCCTTGTTGGTGAGACAAAGAGACGTGAGTGATGTAGGTAGGGAGACAGCACCGGGCTAATCTTTTTGGATTTGTTGGTCTTCGCCGTTGGAAGAATGGAAAGAATAAAAGTTGAGAGTTCAAAGATAAGGAATGCAATGAACCTCGTTGCGCAAGCAAGAGAGAGAGGGGGAGAGAGAGAGAACAGACAAGATGATGTCGAGATGGTGAGCCAGAGGGAAGAGAGCGAGGTGTAGAGGCCGAGAGAGGGAGAGGCTCCTTTTCTTATGTCTCAGGAGGACATGGAGGCCAGGCTAGCCGAGTAGGGGTTCGAGGGACATCACGACCCAAGAAGGCGAAAGGTGAGCCCGATCAGGGGTGGTGCAGGCCCGCAGATCCTCTTCTCGAAGTGGGAACGGCAGAGGGCCTGCAGGGCCAGCAAATGGAGAGGCAGAGGCAGCACAAACCTCCTATTCTCCCTCGCTTCAGGATCTGCCGTGGGCCATGTTGGATGCGGATAACCGCCATGGCGGCATGTGGACTTTGCTGGCCTTCCACATTGGGCCATCTCTGTGCCACGGGCAACCCTGGAGGGAGGATCCTCGTGTCGGGGGCAAGGGCATTGGTGTTGCTGATTGGGATTTTTGCCCGACAACCCATGGGCGGCAAACGGGCAGGGAAGCAGCCCAGTCAGCCTCCTCGGCTCAGGGGGTCGGAGTGGCTGACTGGGTTGGGTATGGGGACCCACGGTGCGCAGGGAACTGGGATGAGGTGACATCGCGGAGGGGCTGCTCTGTTTCCTGGGCCGCGGGTGGTGGTGGTGGTGGTCGCTGGAGCAGCCGAGTTTCCCCACGTTGATACAACTCAGCTGATGAGTGCGGGCATATGTGATAGTAATCGACATGACGCGCGAGAGGGCAATTTCACATGGGGGGGGCGAATGGCATGGCGAGATGCGAGGTCAGTGGGCACAGTCTGAAGCGAACGGGTTGTTTTGTGCATGTGAGGAAACATGGATGGCCCCTATGTCAGTACATAGCATACCACATAGGTAGGGTAGTAGTATACCACAGTAAGTAAGTGATGCACACTGACAGAGAAAAAAGAGAGAGGGGTCAGCCTGAAAGAGGGGGCCAGACGCAAGGGTTAGGATGCGATCAGGGATGCTGCCACGCTACCAACGCCCGAGGGCGCATCTGGGCCAATCATGTCGCCGTCGTTCCTGGATCATGCAGCTTCCAAGACAGAGGGCGGAAACGGTAGCCGCCAATGACAGGCGCTACCGGGGGCCTCCACCTCTTCTCTCTCTTTTTCTGTCGTGTCACCGGGACCAGAAAGCTGCACGCCACCGCAGGGTGGATCAAGAAGTGCCAGGGGCTCTAATTAAGCTTAGTCTGGACTAGCACATACCCCGTACGGATACACTAGTGTAGTATACCTTGACTACAAAGTAGTCCGTATACACGCTGACTACGTTGTATTGTACAACGGGGAGAATATGCAGTGTAGTCTGTTCACATTGCATGGGGACTGGAGTGCAGTCTGGCAGGCACGAGGACCGAAAAGAAAGAAAGAAAAGAAGAGACACAGAAAATAAAGGGAGCGCGGCTCAACTCCTTCCTCCCTGTCCCGCTAGCCACCTGGGCTGATCCCTGTTCCGAGCCCTCTACTGGCCGGCCCATCAGCTCGGCCAGTCCTGCTCGGGGGCAGTAAGATTCCTGAGAGGGGTTGACTGGCCACTTGACAACCACATGTGCACGCATCGCATCAACCAGAACCACCACCACCACCAGTGCCCTGACGATTGAACCTGAAACATACCACCAACCATCTCGACCACCGACGCCTGCCTCGAACCCCCTGCCCGCTCGACCGATTGTTTCCCACGTATGTACAGAGTATGGATACGTACCGTGTACGGATAGTATGCTCGCATCGTCACCCACAAGACGACACGACGACACGGTTGATTTTCATGTCCGTCACCAGGCCACTTGGCTCGGCCGTCTCGTGTGACACGAGAAGGGCACTCACTCTTTTCTGTCCCCGCTCTCCCTTTTTGCCCTCCTGCATAGTCATGTGCAATCCCTTCAACGTAACGTTGCCACGGCTGCTCAACTAAAACGCCAACAAGCTCTTCTGTCAGCGCGATACCATCCTTGGCATCGCATCTCCCATCGCGGAGCGAAAGCATAAAATGGCCAAGACGAACCCTTTCGCACCGGCCCATAACCCCCGAGTTAAGACGACGGCAAGACGACGGCAAGACGACGCAAGACGACGGCTAAAACCCCCCCCCCCCAAAAAAAAAAAACGAAACATCCATCTTGCCACTGATCAAGGCCCACAAAACCACCAGCCTATGGGGACGCAGCCTTGGACATTGACCCCGTCTCAGGTCAGGCAACCCGGCGCCAAACCAACAAACGATCCATTACTACCATTCACTGCCATTAATTGCTGCCTAGATACATAGCATACGGAGTCCTTGCTGTCCCCATCAACACCTGACGTGCCAGGCCATTAGTCATCAAGAGATCCCCCTATGTGTGCTGGCCCCCTGGCATCCGAGCTCACCAAGCTGTCATTGACGCCGGCGGCGGCAGATGAACCCTGTTGCCATGGTTATTCGCAAGCGGCCCACCACTAGTGCGTATCCACTGGCAACAGCTCGCGTTGTGTGCGATCGACTTCATCCGAGATCCGCAGTGGGGAATATCCCGAGGCCTCCTCCATCTTGCACAAGCTGGTCCTGGCTGGCAGGCTGGTATCACATACACAGTAGTGCTCCGTCTTCTACCCTCCCCTGCCCTCCCTGGGTACCCTTGGTTTCACCACCATAAAAGGACACAGGGTCCGTAAGAGCCCTGGTAGCATGGCAGGCATGGGGACCTGTGGCTGTCGCGCGCACTGCATTGACTGATTGACATGATGCGAGCCTTCCTTTATTACAACGCCGGGCTGACGGCGAGGCTGTGCCAGGATCGACGTACCTTCGCCACAACAGGCCCCATGCCCCCATGCCCCCTCAACTGCCTGCCTGGCAGAACCATGGCCGTTGGCCTCTCAGCCTCTTCGCCTCCACCCTCAGTTCATCCATTCTTTACTGGCCAGATTGGTCCTGCCACCCCGGCCGGCCCGTCTGTCGCCTGTGTCTTGTCCACCTCGGCTTCACCTCCGGGCCAAGCACTTCCAGCCCCAGGCCAGACGAATGCGCTCTGGCCACGCTCTGGCCAGCCCTTCTACCGCACAGTCTCAGGAACCCCTGCCCTGGGGCACTAATCTTAACCTGGTTTGCCCGACTCTCTCGTAACCCTCGTAATCGCCAATCGTTCTCAATCGAGAATTGCGATGTGTTGTTTGGAAGGCTCTCGCGGTAATTGCTGTTTGGCAGCCGCAATCAGCCTAGCGCATAGTGGAAGAACATCCGCCGTCTACTTTGTATGGATTACAGCCAAAAAGGAGATCGTATTCCTGTTTTTTTGTCGCAGGCAACCAGGCTTTCATCCGAAGAAGCCTGGGCTCTTTCGGATGGGCCTGCATGTGACGTGGTTTCGTGGCCTGTCTTCCACCTCCCATGGTCGAGACCCCAATGGCACTTGGCAACACGGGGGACCCAAGCTGGCAAGACAGACTGCCAGGAAATGCACATTACAGAGGCCTGATGCAAGCACGATTTACAAATTCAAAATCATCATTACACCTACCCCAAGCAGCCTTTGAACCACTAATTTTAATTCACTTATAATTAAACCTCCCGCCTAATATACCCAAACCCAGACAGCTACATAGCACCTGGAGGGAGGGCTATATAATACCCAGAGGCTATAATGACACCCAGAGTAAGCACCCTGAGCCGCGAGGGAGGGTGGTTGGGTAGGGGGCCCAGAGGGCTTAAAGAGCAATAAGGAACATAATAATTTAAAATGTATTACTCTATGAGACAGCCCAACTTCATGTCTTCCTACTTCATCACGGTGGCGAAAGGCACTCGCCGAACTCGTTGATACCCCTGGGGACTACCCGACCGCTGCCTACGAGGGCCACCACATGGGCTAAACTCCTTCTTGGCTACCTAGGTACGCTGTCGGCAGGATTAGACTTTCGGTTGGGGGGGGGGGCAGGGGATCTTGTTGTTTTGCCCCTTTGAGCACATCAAAATGAACGCTCTTGGCCGGGCTCAATCGTCGGCACGTAGTAATCCCCCCTTCTCGTCTAATTCAATTATGCTTATTCTTCATGCCCGTTAGCTGCCTTTTTTGCTCTGACCGGTGATGCCCCTTCCATGAAAAACCACCGTCTCCGAGGTTCAGGGCCTCGAAGCTCTTGAAGGAAGACTAGATGAGTAGCAAGCAAGCAGCAGCCCAAGACCCCTCCTCCCCCGTCCCCATGCCCGATGATCTGGGCCGACATAATTTAGCCCAGATTTCCATTCTCTCTGCCCCTTCCCCCCAAGTCTGTATGTACGTCTGTCTTGTCAGAACCGGGGCTTGGTTTTTTGTCGGGCGAGCAGGCCGGTAATAAACGAGATAGGGTTTGGCTGATCTCCATGGGGCGAGTAGGTACACTTTGTAGACTGGGGAAATGATCTGTCTCAAGGCAGCGGTGCAGACAGAGTAACAAGTCAATTGCGAAGACTAGTCGCACCGAATACTCACATAAAACTGCGCGGACACCCTGCTTGTAAGGCCTGCCACTGCGGGCTACGAGTTCGAGCAATAAAACAATCTGTAATAAATAAAACAATTCACTGTTTGGGAAAGTGTTATGTATTAAGACTGCCCACGCCTTGTCACTTAAGGTTTATGGTGTTTTAACACTAGAGTTTGTGGACATACACGGCGGAAATAGTCACAAGACGTTGGGAGCTGCACTTGACAGTACGACGGATAAAGGATACATACCATCTGACCCCCACTAGTGGAACACCCCTACCAGTGGAATGAGGACCTACATACAAATATTACCACATT
Source organism: Stenocarpella maydis (assembly GCA_002270565.1). Taxonomy (NCBI): domain Eukaryota; kingdom Fungi; phylum Ascomycota; class Sordariomycetes; order Diaporthales; family Diaporthaceae; genus Stenocarpella; species Stenocarpella maydis. The sequence continues at coordinate 121,143 of NQMI01000114.1, forward strand.
GACTTACATGTATCACAGCCAATTTTAAAGCTATACACATAGGAATTTGATCAATCTGTAGATATTTACTTAGTAAATAAGCTTATATAGGTAGTTAGTATTTTGGGGGCATTAGAGTGGCTGTAATTAGATTCCAAACCCTGCATATAAATGCTAAACCTAGGGCCTAATTTCTTAATTCTCTTTATGATAGCCCAGCCTATTCCTCTTAATTACCACCTAACCACATGATGCCTAGCTATAATGAAGAGAATATGGCTGATGTCATATTTAATATTATTGATAATGGGCTTATGTTAGGTGAAGCTGCCCAAAAGCATAGTGTACCTAAGATAATACTCTTCTGGCGGATGAATGGTATTACATCTAAAAGTAAGGCTATTCAGCCTGCTTAATGCCTATTTATTGCTGAGGAGAATAGGCTTGTTAAATGGATTATTAAGTAGGAATTACTAGGCTATACCCTAACAGCCTTAGTGGTGCAGCAAATTACTGAGGCTATTATAAAGAAATGAGGTAATAATCAGCCTCTTGGGAAGCACTGGATAGCATTATTTAAAAGCTGCCATAATGATATTAAGATAAAGATTTCTTACCCTTAAGAAGCAGCCCGATTTAATGGCTTTATACTAAAGGCAGTCTACTAGTATTTTAACTACTAAGAGCAATTTAGCTGGGTTGAGCTAGAGTTAATAGTTAATGTTAATAAAGGCAGTATTATGGAGGGCTAAGGTATTATTTATATACTTATAAGGCTTTATAATAGTTGGTACTAATGAATTTTAGGTATTAATAGCCTTGTGCTTGGATCTGCGGAGACTAAAACTGCCCTTAAGAAGATGAGTGGCAGCTGTGCCTGGGTAACCCTTATTAACGCTATTACGGCTTCTGGTTACTATTTATACCTGGGAATCGTTTTTAAGGGTAAAGATCTTTAAGCTTAATGGTTTTTATAAGAGTTTAAGCAGTTATACCCTTAGCACTATATTATATCGCCTAATGGCTGGACTAAAAATGAGATTACTGTGGCATAGCTTCATAATGTTTTTTTACCCTAGATGAATAAAATCTGAGGAGATAATGATTCTCAAGTAATTCTACTGATTTTAAATGGCTATAAAAGCTATACTTTAGTATTTAAATCTCTTTAATTGCTATATTAAAGGTTTATTTACTAATGATACTTAGGTAGGCGGAATTTATGAAAGAGTGCTTCTTCAGCAATGTTTTTTTATGCTTCCTCCTAGCATATATTTCTCACGGGCTATAGCCAGCAGATAATGGATATTTCAATGTCCTTAAGGCTGCTTATTTATAATGATCAAAGGGTTTCCGAGTACATTAAACCTAAAAGATCAAGGGTTTATGTTCGGAATACATTGTTAGGCGGTTGTTAAGCAATATTATTAACTAACAATAATCACTAGCTATAAGGCTATGTAATACTAGGATTGAATACTTAGATTAACAACTAAAGAGTCTATTCTATAAAAACTATCTACTATTTGGTAATAACTATATCCTTATATATTCTAACTCTTCATCCATCATCAACAGCATCAATAGCAATCCTATCAATTAAGTGCTGCTCGATGGAATTAACACTAATTCCATCAATCATAGTGGGTCCCTAACCCTAACCCTAATAAGGTGGCATTACTGATTAGATCAGGCGGGGTGCTCCTTCTGGGGGTCACTTTCCAACCTGCGGGGTTATCTTCTACAGTAGTTAGCCGCTAATATATATTAGCTCATAATACTATCTCCCTCCTTACTTCTTTTATCCTCAAAAGTATTCCATAAGTTATTTTCGCTCATTTATATTCTTATCCATTCCTTCCTAATTCGTTATATTAGGTAGGGTCACTAAGTCTCATCCCGCAAAATCCTTTTCCATTATCAAGCACAAGGCCGCCCTTCTTTTCGCTATTACCTTAAAGGGTAGCATCATTCCCATGCCTTATTCCTATTATAAAGAGCACAACCTAGCTAAGGACTGTAAGGTTGCAGATCCAGAATCCGTTTGCTATTAGACCTGTATTTACCTTAATTTATCTAATTGCAATATCTGAGGTCTTACTCTTAGTTAGTTGAACAAGGTCACTCTAATATACCGTTGGTTGGAGGAAGAGCTGGAGGCTGTAGAGGAGGAGGCCTAATAACTAAATGTAAGAATTTTGCACCTTTGCAAGCAGAAGCAGTTATAGTATAAGAAGATAATATATGCGGTTCATTAGGACATTAATAATGTAGAGGAGTTGGAGCGGGTAGAAAAGGAAGAGGCCGAAGTAGAATAGAGGCGGATTGCTAAGTAATCTGCTAAGGTTATTTGCTAAAGTTCTATTAAGGAGGCTGGTGGGATAGTGACGCAGGAGGTATAGTTGCATTCCGAGGGTGAAGTGGGAGTTTTTAACTGGAGTTCCCTAATAGGTAATAGTACTAATTGGTCTGAATTTATAGGTACTAGTAATGAGGGTAATGAAGGAAATGCGCCTATAGGTGGCTTATCTTAGTACCTGATTCTTATTATTGGGAATGGAACTTATTTAACTGTTGCTTGATTAGTCCTGGCTCCTGGCCGTTCTTGGTCTACTAGTTATACTGTATTGTTCTGGTCTTATTTTTCTGTAACTAGTATTTGCTAGGGTGTAGGGTGCGGATACTAGTTGTTAAACGGAACCGCTCAGCAGGGCGTTGGTACTCCGTGCAAGGAGTTACCCTAGACTTCGTTGTAAGGAGTTACCCTAGACTTCCTAGCAAGGAGTTACCCTAGACTTGCGAGTCAGGCGATTTTCGCTAAGTACGCCCAGTGCGTGCGTGACGCAAGATGAGTTTGGTGGCCGTGAGTCGATTATTTTGGCCTGCATTTGCACCTTAATTCAGACCTCTGCATTACCCTTATTTCTTACCCAAAAAGTATATGACTTAGTGCATTGGATAGCCTGATTTCTGAAGTTTGTATGTACTTAATTTGGGCATTGCTAGGGCTATGGTTGGCTGGCTGCTTGGAACCAAAGATGGTGTGTTGGAAGGGCGAATTTTCCGGCATTTGCAAATTTGCACCAGAGCCGACCGCAGCGTGCCCAGGGGTGAGACGACGTCGGAGGGTATATAAGGAGGGCTTACAGAAGCCCAACTTAATTCAATACAAAGTTGTCCAGACCACTGTCAATTGTCCGAATTCGCCTCAGGGCACCACACTGCGACCCTGCCGAAACACACGCTGAACTGAATGCTATTTTATAGCACATATTCATCAGANNAATTAGGACTTATATCCTCTATTTATCTAATGGAAGATGTTTATTTTGCTCCCCTATTTACTAGAGGTTCTCCCTTTAGGGGAAGAGAGTAGGATATAGATAAGGTAAGGGGGCTCTTATTAAGGAAAGCTCTACCTTAAGGATACCAGTCTCCTTAGGAACCTGCCCTTACCTTATTTAGAACCTTCAATTAGGAGCATTATGTAATGATCAGAGGGTTTCCGAGTGCGTTAAACCTGAAAGATCAAGGGTTTATATTCGGAATACATTATTAGGCGGTTGATGAGCAATATTGTTAATTAACAATGATCACTAGCTGTAAGGCTATCCAATACTGGGATTGAATACTTAGATTAATAACTAAAGAGTCTATTCTATAAAAGCTATCTACTATAGTAATAACTATATTCTTATATATTCCGACTCTTTAGTAGCTTAATAGGATCGATAGTGATGCTATCAACTGGGTGTTACTTAATGGAGTTAATACAGATCTCATCAATTCTGGTGGGTCCCTAACCCTAACCCTAATAAGGTAGCATCACTAATTAGATCAGGTAGGATGCCCTTTTTAGGAGCCAGCTCCCGACCTGCAGGGTTATCTTCTACGGTAGTTAGCTGCTAATCGCCTAGTAATTCATAATACTATCTCCCTTTTTACTTCTTTTATTCTCAAAAGTATTTCTGTAAGTAATTCTGGTTTTATCTATAATTTCATTTGCGCCTTCCTAATTTATTATATCAGGTAGGGTTACTAAGTCTTATCTCATAAAGTGTTTCTCTATTACTAAGCATAAGGCTGCTCTTCTTTTCACCGTTACCTTAAAAGGCAGCATTATCCCTATACCTTATTTCTACTATAAAGAATATAACCTAGCTAAGGACTATAAGGTTGCAAATTCAGAATCCACCTGCTATTAGACCTCCATTCGCCTTAATTTATCTAATTATAATATCTAAGGTCTTACTCCTAATTAATTAAATAAGGTTATTCTAATATACCATTAGTTGGGGGAGGAGCTAGAGGCTGTAGAGAAGGAGGCCTAGCAGCTAAATATAAGGATCCTATATCTTTATAAATAGAAACAGATATAGTACGAGAAGATAATGCATGCGGTTTATTAGGGCATTAATAATATAGAGAAGTTAGAGCATATAGAGAAGGAAGAGGCCAAAGCAGAGCGGGCGCGGATTACTGCGCAATCCGCTAAGGCTGCAAGAAGGAGTTCTACAGAGGAGGCTGGTGGAATGGTAGCGCAAGAGGCTTGGCTGCATTCTAAGGGGGAGGTTGGTATTTTTAATTAGAGTTTCTTAATGGGCAATAGTACTAGTTAGTCTGAATTTATAGGTACTAGTAATAAAGGGGTGCGCCTATAGGTAGCTTATCTAGTGCCTAATTCTTATTACTAGGAATGAAATTTATATTACTGCTATCTAACTAGTTCTGATTTTTAGCTACTTCTTAGTCTACGAGTTATACCGTATTATCCTAATCTTATTTTCTTATAACTAGTACCTATTGGAGTATAGGGTGCAGAGGCTAGTATCCGTTCAGGTGGTTTTTGGGCGTAACTGGTATTCAGGGTGTTAGTTGGACAGGGTGGCTAGTATTAGTGTATTTTTCTAAGGAGTTAACTAATCACTGGCCTTAATCATTCTTATCATAACTAGTCTCTTGTTAATTGTTTCCCTTATTTCAGCTATAAAGACTGGGGTTTATTGTATAGTTTCATTATAATGTTGGTTCGTTGTGGTTTATTATGTGTAGGGTTCTTAGGCCGCGCTCCTGGCTCCTGGGGCTGTTTCATAGTGGTCCGTGCGTAATACCTTTTAAGTTTATTATAATAGTGGGTCAAATTTTAGGCTGGTTTCTATGTGTTTTTACTAGAATTATAGTCTTTCTATTTGATAAGGTACTCCATTATTCCTTAGTACTATCTTAAGTCTATAATATTCTCTACCTTATATTCTTTATTATATTTATTAAGGGTTTTAATTTATATTTTAAGTTTTGCATTTTTAGGTGCTGGGTCTAAGAGTAAGATATAAAAGACTGGGTTTTATTTTATTCCTTTAGGTAATAAGAGTTTATAGTTAGTATCTAAAAGTTTTCTTGAAATTTTAAAAGGGCTGATTTTCTTATAGTTAAGCTTATTATTAGGTTGCTTAGTTTTAATATTTTAGTAAAAAAGGTAGACCTTATCTCCCTCCTTAAGAATTAGTCCCTTAATTCTTTTCTAATTTATATATTTCATTATTTATTCCTATATAAAAGAAAGTTCTACTTAAATATCCTTCTGGATTTATTTAATTTATATTACTTTCTATTCTGCTAATTCCGCTAGGGTATTATCTAGCAGTAATTCATAATATGCCTAAGGTTCATACCTATAAAGTGTAAAGAAAGGTAATTATTTAGTTATACTAGTAGTTGCGGTATTATAGATAAATTATACTAGTGGTAGCAATTTAATTTAATTATCCTATAATTAGTTACTATAGTATTAAAGGTATTATTCCATAATCTGATTAATTTATTCTATTTATTTATCTATCTGTAGATATGCTGTTATTAAGAGCTTGTATATTACTCTAAGTTGCTTTATTAGTAACTTCTAAAAGTTTAATATAAAGAGCTTATTTCTATCTAAGATAATTTCATATAGTATGCCATAGTTACTTATAATAATTTATAAGAATATATATGTAAGTTCTTCTGTAGTGCTAGCTTCTTTATATGATATGAAGTATATATATTTGCTCAGTTTATAAATCACTATTAAAATACTGTTATATAGTACTCTAGTTAAGGGTTCTTATAAGAGAGGTAGCTTAATGATAAAGTTTAGGCTAATGGATGACTATATGGCTGTGGGTATTGGTAGGGGTTTTAGCAATCCATATAGTCTATATCTGGAGGCCTTATTTTTATTATATAAGTTACATTTGCTAATAATATCTTAAACCTTCTCTTTAAGGTTGGGGATCTAGTAATTCTGCTGAATCCTTTTAATTATTACTATAATACCTTAGTAGCTATATGCTAGTGCTTTATATATTTCTGTAATTAACTTATGTTATTCTTTTAAATTAGTAGGGGTTTTTTTGGTTTAAAAGTTAACTCTGATTGTAGCGTTAAGTTTGCGGTTGAGAATAAGGCTTTCATCTTCTTGGGTTTTAAATACTATCCATTCTATAGGTAAGTCCTTATCCTAATGGTCGGGTCTTTAACCTAGTGCATCCGCCCTTATATTCTTAACTCCATTTATATAGATAACCTTAATGTTGAATTATAATAAGAATTCTGACTTGTTGTTTGTTGAGAGTCTTGGTCGTTATAAAAGTCATAAGATTCTTATAATCTGTATAGAGTTTGATCTACTTTCTGGCTCCTATAAGGTAGTATTACTATTCCTGAAATGTATATACTATAGCTATGAATTCCTTATCTGGTGTAATATAGTGGGTTTTTAGTCTGTTGAACTTCTTGCTAAAGTTTATAATGATGTGCATCCTTTCTTGGTTATCTTTTTGAGTAAGTTCTCCGCCTGTAGTATTATCTAAGGTATCTGTATGGATTTCAAATTCCTTTTCTAGGTCTACTTCCTTAAGTATGGGGTCTCCTATAACTTTATCTTTAAGTATTTAGAAAGCTTATTATTTAGTATCTATCTATCTAAAGGCACAATCCTTCTTAGTAAGGTCTATTAATAGTTTCATAATATCGCTATACTATATAATAAATTATTAATAGAAGTTAGCATATCTAAGGAATGCACTAACATCCTTAATGTTTGCGGGGGTTGGCTATTCCTTAATTGCTTTAACTATTCCTTCTTGCATCTTGATTTTCCCTAGTTTAATTATATACCCAAGGTAGTTAACTTTTTATATGTGCTAGTTGCATTTTTCTGGTTTCCACTAGGAGATTGGCATCCTAAAGTTTTTGGAGAACCTTTTTGATATATCTTTTATAATTATTAAGGTTTTCTGAGAAGATAAGAATATTATTTAAGTAAGTAATAATAAAGATGTCTAGGTATTTGCTTAGAACTTAGTTAATTATTTCCTGGAAGGATATAGGAGTATTGGTTAATCCGAAAGGTATAACCATTATCTTATAATACCCGTAGTATATCCTGAATGCTATCTTTTATTTTTCTCCTTCTTTTATTTAGATAAGGTTATATTTGTGCTTTAAGTTAAGTACTATAAACTATTTTGCTCCTCTAAGTTAATCCTATAGTTCCTTAATAAGCAGGAGAGAGTATTAGTTCTTAATTATAATATTATTTAATTATTGGTAGTTAATATAGAGTTGTAGTTTGCTATTCTTCTTTAGTATAAAAGGATTGGGTATCCTGCTGGTAATCGCAATAGCCTAATAAATCCCTTCTGGAGGTTTTTATCAAGGTATTCCCTAAGTGCCTTAAGTTATTCTTTATTAAGTCTATAGATAGGCTTGAATTAGGGTGTTATTCCGGGTTTTAATAATATTTTATAGTCCCATTATATATATTATAGTAATATAGTATTAAGTTATTCCTGGAATACTTTCTTAAATTTATAATAATATTCTAGTATCCATGCTAGTCTATTAGTCTTATCTCCTTCTTTTTCTTCCTTTAGGTAAAGGAGGTATTATTATATTTCCTGTATTATGTGCTAACTGGTTGTATTAGAGTAGTAATCTCCTGATTGGCTTCAGTCCTTCCATAAGGCGCTCAAGTAGCCTAATCCTTCTCTGCTTTCCTGGAGTCAGGCCTTCTGTCCGCTCCCAGAGGTATCTATGGGTCCATTTAAGTGCATCACCTATTCGCTATCCTTAGTAATATAACTCCTTCCCTTGCTATTAATTACAACCTTCTGTTAGGGAATAGCATTATCTTAAAAAATCTGGCTAGTAATCCAATTAATTTAAGGATTATTTTTTCTTAACTAAGGTATTCCTAAGATTAACTAATAATTTGCTGTCTTAGTAATATCAAATAATAGTAATTCCATATAGTTGTAAATCTAAATTGGGAGAGGATTAGTCTTTATATTGATAATTCTATTACCATAAGATACTTTAGTTCCATCTACTATATTAAGTCTATAGGGTTCCCTTTTCTTATACCATAATAAGTAGTATCCGTTTACTACCTTTGGGAATATGAAATTCCCTTGTGCTCTACTGTTAATAAGTGCTAAGCATGTGTGGACTCCTAGCTCGACCTGAACCGTTAGGTGGCTATAGTTGCTTGTTGTTGCGCACAAGTACCTCATAATGTAGTTAGTTGCTGCCTGAGGTTTTATAGATAGCCCTCCTAGTTTTTTAACTGCTTGTCTGCTATTAGGACCTTCTTAATGCTCTCAAGGTTTCGCTTTGTGATATCTTGTGATTCTTGCAGGTTATCAATCAGCTATTGCATGCTGTGATCCTATTCCCTTATTATTAGAGTTTTAAGCAGCAGCCTCTGCTATCTTAATAGATGCTAATCTTGAGCCTTATTGAGTATGTGCACCTTGTAGATTAGTTTATTATAATTTGCCCATCCGCTAGGGTTTTATAGGCATTCCAAGGGTATGCAGGAGTCTAGCCTTATTAGGGCGTATTCTATCTTATCATATTTTTAATATAAGTGCTAGTTCTTAAAATCATTATGCTTATATATATATTTAATATCCTTACTTAGATATCATTAGGGAAACCAATTATACTTGGTTTTCTCTCTTATATATTCCTTACATCCATTATAGATATATAATACCCAGGAGATATTCTAATGCTTATTATATATTAGGCACATATATCCTGCATCTCCTAGCCTTCTATATTCCTAAGTAGGTTGTCCTATAGTTTCTTTAAAAGGTTTCCTTATAATTATAACCGCTATAATATTAGTTCTTAGGGCTAGAAGGGGCGCTTATCCTAGGTAGTCTTGTAGTTCTTTCTACTAAGTTTGTAGCGCAAGTATAGCCTAAGGAGCAGGTTTTCCTTCCATCCTGGGGTTAATCTATAGGAGTTCCTTCCTATCTCCTATTACTAGGGTTCTTCCCTGCTTTCCTAAAGCGTTCTTAGGAAACCATCTAGTGGCTTCCTTATTACTACAGTAAGTAGCATAGCTGTTATTAAATCAAGCTATCTAACTAAATAATGCATATGCCTTTCTAGACTTCTGGGGATTCTTTATTAGTAGGATAGGCTGCTATTATGCCTTATCTTTCTAATGTTTTTCACACTAGGACTTAGTGCATTATAAGAAATATAGACTATTATAAAGGTCTTCTTTATTGGGGTTATAGAAGTTATATCCTTCATCCGGGTCTTAATCTAGGTATACCTAATATTAGTTATATACGTTTATTCTATAGATGTAGTACTTATTTGCAAGCTCCTCTTGTAGTTTGGACCTAGGTAGTCCTTATGCGCTATAGATGGCTATATTAGCTTAATGAGTAGCTTTATTAGCTTGTTGGGTTCCTTTAGGTACTAACCTCTAGTCCCTATTTTTCTTTAGAGCCCTGTATTCTAAAGCAAAGTATTCTATCTTATTATAGTTATAGCACTTAACGTTTTTCTTATCCTTATGTTAGGCAATATCTAGCTCTATAGGGCCTGTATGCTATCCCCACTAGGTGCTTAGCTTCTGATACTTCTTTCCTATATTTAATTTATCCTTATGGAATAAGGTTTGTTTAGAAGTTCATCCTTTCCTTTCCAAGTGTTATTTATAGAGTCTATTATTAATTAGGATAGCTATTTCTATATAGCATAGAAAATTATCGGGTTGGTCTATAACTTTACCAAGTTCATCCTTCACTTTATTCTTTAATCTGTAGTAGAATATAAATTTCTTTATATTATTAGTATAGTTAATTTTGGTATAGATTCATTAGAATTCCGTTGCGTAGTTAATTGCTAAATCGCGCTACTTGCAATTCGCTAGGTCTCTTTCTGCCTATTATTCCTCATTTAGGTCCTAAAATAGGGACCTAAGGGCGTCTTCATAGCCTTTATAGCTGCTAAAAATCCGTTGTATTTCAAGCTTGTAGGCTTTAAATGATTCTATATTAATAAAGTCAGTTAGGTAGGGTTTAAACCAAGCTAAGGCTTATCCTTTAAGGAAAGAGGATATATGCATAACCCTCTTTCCGCTAGGCTATATATCTAGCCTATGGAAGCACTAGTAGGCCCTAACCTATATTAGGTATACCTGAAGTTATCCAGTAGTTCCATTATAGGGGGCCGGAGTATTAAGCTTAATATATTCCTTTATTTAGATTAGGGTATTAATAATATTGGCTCCTACCTAGAGGGTGGTAATTTCCTATTCAAGCTATTTAACTTCCGCATTATATTAAGCTTATCCTTCTATAAGGAGGTGCAACTATTTAACCTTATTAACTAGTTCCTAGACACAGGGGTCCATAGTCTCATTATTAGCGAGTTCGTCCAGTTCGTAGAGAAGGTTATAGGTAAGGATAGTTATTCCAAAGTCTAACATTATAAAGGGTTCTGCATATAATATTGCTTAAAGTCTGCATAGCAATATATAAATAAGAGTTATTAAAATATAATAATTAAAGGGTTTCTAAGTATATTAAACTTAAAAGATCAAGGGTTTATATTCGGAATATATTATTAGGTAGTTATTAAGCAATATTATTAATTAATAATAATTACTAGCTATAAGGCTATCTAATGCTGGGATTAAATACTTAGATTAACAACTAAAGAGTCTGTTCTATAAAAACTATCTACTATTTGGTGATAACTATATCCTTATATATTCTAACTCTTCATCCGTTATCAACAGCATTAATGGCGATCCTATCGATTGAGTGCTGCTCGATGGAATCAACACCGATTCCATCGATCGTGGTGGGTCCCTGACCCTAACCCTGATAAGGTGGCGTCACTGATTGGATCAGGCGGGGTGCTCCTTCTGGGGGTCACTTTCCGACCTGCGGGGTTGTCTTCTGCGGTAGTCAGTCGCCAATGTGTGTTGGCTCATAACATTATTGAAAAGAATTAGCTAAACTTAACTCTATTACTAACTTAGCACCTGTGGGTAAAATCAACTTCCTTTATTGTTTAATAAAGGCTAGAGCGGCTGTAAAGCTAATAACTATTCGATTAGCTTGGAGGCATACTAGAAATTGGCCTATAAGCTGCCAGAAGGCGTTAAATTACCCAGAAATCTAGCTAAATCGAGAGGATTGTGAGAATGGTATAGCTGAAGCCTTGCTTGAGAATGCTAGCGATGAGGACCTTATTATAAGAGACTATATACCTAAATTGGCTTAAAACACTAGCCCGGCGCAAAGATGACGGGCTAGGAATATTATTAATATCTTTGAGGAAATGCAGGCTAGAATAGCCTTCTTGGAGCAAGAAAACGCTGAGCTTAAGGCTTGTGATAGTGTTTAGAGGGGCATAAACGCCATACTATCCCTAACCCTAATAAAAAATTCATGAGTATTTATGAGATATTGAGCTAAGGAGGGTCTATTGAAGCCCTTAAAGAGGAGTTTCAGGCTTCGGAAGATATGCCTGCTGATAAAGAAGTATTTGAAGGCTTTAGTGATGAGGGACTAGGCGATAAGGATGAGGAGGATATTCCAGCACTAATTGTTATGAGATCTGGGCGTGGAATTAAATGGCCGGCTAGATATATGGATTAGCTATCTTTTAAGCTTTAATTTGCTATATAAATTAACTCTTAATACCAATTATTGAGTATTTTATGTGCATCGTGAGTTTGGGTAGTTTGTATGTGGCTCCTCGTTCCACTGGTAGGGGTGTTCCACTAGTGGGTGTCAGATGGTACCATGTACGCACTGAGAGCTGTGATATTCGGCCTGAAGCTGTGGCCCCTGCCCGGCAGTACTGGGGAGTCCTCCGATCGGAATCTCGCCCAAGACAGTTCAAACTCGACGTAGTAATCTTGAACCTTGATGAATTGACATCCCAGCAAGACACACGAGGCGTCTGGCTGTCGTTGCAACAGGGACCAGCGACGGAACATAGATGGGCTGGACCTCGGGAGGCTTTGAGGGTTGTTTGCGTGATGCTGAGAAGCAGGTCTTCTTGCACTTGGCGGGAAAACTGTTGCCCTCGCCTTGTTCTGGCTTGCCTTGAACATAATTCAGTGGTGTTGGCACATGCGCAGGCCCGTATATATGTATACATATGTACTCCGTATACAGTACTCGGCTCCGCACCTAGCAACCCATAAGAGGCGGAAGGGGGTTGTTCGGCAACAGACCACCCACGCTTTGTTCTGGCTCGCACAAATGAATCAAACGTGTATAAAAAGCTTCGGGCATTCGATCGGTTGCGCTTCTACATTTCCCAAGAGACATAGTGGCGATATTATGACGCTGCACCTGCATATATTTGTCATAGGTACGTGCTGGCCGTGTCCGGTGCTGAGGTCCAACGCGGCCAGAGAGGCCTCTCAGCCAGGACGCCTATGTATAGATGTGTTTTGGGGGACACTTGACTAGCCACGCGGCCTTTTTTGTCACGTCCTGTCGCTGGAAAAGGCCTGTATGGGCCTGATAGGGGCCAAAAAGGGCAAAAAGGATACATTGGGTTTCGGCCGCCCAGGTTGGATCCAAGAAAAATGAACCGCCCTGGCTGGCTCGGGTGATCGATTCCAACCTTTGGTTTCAGCCTCAAGGATTTCTGTACTATCAGGCGGGTCAGCCTTTGTCCCGGAGCAGATCCTCGGGCCCAGCACCTCGGGTTGTGTTTTGATCCTGGAACATTTAAACCACCAAGAGCATGCACTTGAGAATTATGCAGACCATCTACATTCTGGTGGTGGATGAGATGGTGTTTTGATGTGTTCATCTAGGGTACATAAGTACATGGGTACGTACTTATACGATGTACTGCACTGTCGAGGTCAGGGTTAGGGTTGGTTCCCACCCATCCCCCCCTCTTCTCCCTCAACCCTAACCCGGCCTTGCCATCCCGTTCACCACCACCAACTTCATATGTCCTCCTCCTTGCTGCTCCTTGCTTGACCAAAAGACAAGACGACGATAGACAAAGACAAACAAACCACGACCGCCTCCATAACCGGCCGCCCGCCGATTCCGAGCCTGCCTGCCTTTGCACTCCTCCATGGCATCCTCAGCCCGCAAGCGCCGTCTTGTCTCGCGGCCGACGTGAAAGCGACCGCGACCGTGACCGTGACCGTGAGCTGGCCTCCTGCCTGGGCAAGCTCGGAAAGGCCGTGGCCGCCGCCAACAAGCCCAAGGCCAGCAGCCTTCGGACAGTCCAGCGGGCCTTCGAGAGGCTTGTCGACTCGTACATTGCGCACGTCGACCGAGAGCACGAGGAGCTGAGGGCCCAGAGGCGGCGGCAGCGACTCGAGCCCAATGTGGGGGAAGGAGGAGGAGCAACAAGAAGAAGAAGAGGAGTAGGTCGAGGCCCAGGTCGAGGTCGAGTTCGAAGTCGAGGTTGAGGACGAGGACGAGGACGACTATAGCGACTATGAAGACAACAATGTCGATCACGCCATGACGGCCTTTGCAGCCTAGGTAATGCGAGCCGCAACAGACGTCGACCTCGTCCAGGACGCAATCTTCATCATCTCTGAAAAGGCCGTCAGCGAGGGCAAGGGCAAGCTGCGCAACCTCTCGCGGTCCACGGCCCGGCTCGCCAGCCTAGCGCACCGCAACTGCGAGGCCCTTTTCGCCCTCTTCTTTAGCGAGCCCATATTCCGTGTCAGGCGCCTCGTCGACAGCATCAGCGCCGCCATCATGGCATTCCCCCGCCACATACACGACGACGTCGAGTCTTTCCTCGCCTTCTACGAGCTGATCCTGCACGAGCGGGCCGCCCGCCTCCGCAGGGCAAAGGTAGCCAACACAACCCGCTCCATCTTCTGCTCCACCGCCCTCACGCCCGCGCCTGCTTCTGCCAACCCAACTGGCCAGCTCAACATCACATATACCGACATCCAGGCAGCACGGGAACAGTATGAGTCGAGTGGCCTCTCTCCTGAGCGCCGGCTAGCTGCGCATGCCTGCTTAGAGCAGACAGACCCCCCATCGGTACACCATCGGTACTGACGAAACGGGTCCGACAAATACAGTTCTCAGAGGGGCTGGGCCGACAGGGACTGTAGAGGTCGAGGCTAAAGACAACGACCATCACGGACAAGCGCCCGGCGGTACCCAGCAGCAAGTCAACGACCCATTCCAAAACCCGCTAGCATCATCATCAGCAGCAGCAGAATCAGCAACGTCGTCAGGGTCACCACGTACTCCTTCACGTGAACGCCGTGTTAGGGACCGCGCCGAGGGCAGCATGGAGCTGGGCAGAGGAGGACAGGACCAGCTTGGATACAGCCCCGATGGCCCACTGCCTGACGATCAGCCTTCTTCACGCAGCAGCGCTCTACTTCTTAGTCCACAACAACACCAACAAGATCATCATCATCAAGCCCGGCCCTGCGCCTCAGGCACCAGCAGCCTTTTGCCCTCGTCTGACTCAGGAGAGGGCGGTGAGCCTGCGTTCCGACTATCCCCCCTCTCCATCTGTCGCCGGAGCTGCACTACCACGGAGGCTGGCGCTACAGCAATGCTGGCTCGCCCGCGACGAGCATCCCACCTAGCGCGTCTCCTACGCCTATGCCTAGGCTAAAACGCCGCCATGATGACTCCGGGGAAAATTCCGCTGGCGTGGATGCACGCGCGACCGATATGGCCGCTGCGGCCGAGCCTGTGTCGCCCAAGAAGTCGAGGCTGGAGGACGGCCAGTTATACGACCCGGAACCTGTGTATACGCCACCTGCGGCGCCTACTGCAGCCAGTAGCCCTTCGATGCCGGGCTGTGGGTCGGCGCGCAGTCTCGTGGCGACCTAAGCCAGACAGATGTCGGAGGGGGGGGTTGCCTGTTGCTATGTCTGCCTTGTCGTATTGGTAATCACTGGTATGCCGCTTTGGCCGACATCGCACCCTAATGATGACGATGACGATGACGACGACACCGACCAGCACCAGCACAATCACATGCACCCGCGTCATCAGCTCGACCGCTCTTGGTCAACACGGCGACCAGGGAATCACCGACATGGTAACTCGTTTCTGCGGAGCCACGGCCAGGCCGGCTCCATGCCCAATTACTGCTGCTGCTCGAGTCTGCGTGCTGCCGTGTGCGCAATAGAACCCATCACCTGTTGGCAGCGGTGCCTATGTTGTTGTTTTGGTCCTCTGTCTCCTTAGGAAAAGGGGCAGCAGCAGCAGCAACGTGGAGCAACCTCTGGAAGAGCCCATGTCGCGTCGGCTGCTGGCGCTCTTGTTCTCTTCAGCCTGCGCGGCGTTCGATAGCAATCAAGACGACGACAACAGCGATGGCGGCAGCCCCCATGTTGGCAGCAGCACAGCTCGGGCCGTCGCCGACGCCGACGCCGACACCGACAGCCTGGTGAGAGTGTGTGCTCAAGCCTATGGGACTTAACGGTCGTCAGTCACGAGGCATCGACGGGATGCCATCTTGGCTCGGAGGACATGGCAACAGCCTACGACCAGGCAGCACGTGCACAGTCCCGCTACCAGCAGCTCATGGCAGCGCGCCCGGCCCGCCTGCTCGAGATCGCAGCCGCTACAGACGACATGCGCAACGCCGCACGCGCCGTCGACCGCACGCTCCTGCAGCTCCTGAGGCGGCGGCTGCCCGGGGCGCGCGGGGCGGTGCGCGGCCTGGACGAGATGGACGACCTCATGTCGTGGGCCGAGCGCGAGGGGATCCGGCGGGCCGTGTCGGGCCTGCTGGCGACGCCCTTCACGGCGGCGCAGCTGTGGCTCTGCGACGACGAGTCGCCCTTCTGCCGGGAGCAGCTCCGCTTCTGCGCCGCCCGCGCGGCCGTGGCGAAGGCCCTGCGGCTGGCCGTGCTGCAGCGGGACCTGGTGCGCGCGAGGGCCGCCCGCGACGACATAGAGGGCATATATAAGATGCTAGAGGGCAGGCTTATAGAGGCGCCCGGCTTGTCCTCACTGCCTGGTCTGGTTGGCCCAATGAGGGAGAGGGGCCCATAAGAGAAAGAGAGAGAGAGAGAAAGAAAGACTTTACTGTCGAGGACCGGGGGCAGGGGTAGGACATGTCGCGCTCTAAATGCTATCTATAGCTTCCGAAGTGCCACCAGACTATCCATCTGTCTAGGCCTCCGTGCCTCATCTATTTGCCTTTCCAGAAGCAGGAAGCTTGGCTATATAGAACGGATTCATCTCAGCTGGGGCATTTAGGAATGTCAGTTCAGTTAACATGAGGCAGGTTTGTAGTATATTTTCCTTCTTCTTACGCTTTTAATTACTAAAAGCTAATTCTAAAAAAGAATATCTTATTAAAATTCTCCCCTTTTTAAATTTGTTCTTATTTATATAAAAAGTTCCTCTTATAAGCTGAGTTTTAATTATATAACATATTAATTAATTTTGTTATTTTTTAATTAAGCAATTTTATATATACTTTTTATATATTACCCCTTTAATTACTTATATAATACCCCTTAAGAATATAAGATTTCATTAATTTATTTCCTTAAAACTTCTTTATCCCTTAATTCTATTTTACTTAAATACCTTTTTATTTATCTACCTACTCTTAAGCCTATTAATTAAAATAATATTATTCTTAAAGCAGTAAATTATAAAGAAGAATTATAATGAAAAATAAGGCTTTTTTTTAATTTAATTTACATCTACTAATACTTTAAGTAAGCTAAGTTTAATTGGAAATAATACTACTACTTTAATACTACTTATTAAATATCTTCAGCTTTTTAATTCAAAGAATTAAAAAGTATAAGCTTTAAGGCTGCCCTTTATTACAAATTTTAGAAATATGAAGTAAATATAATAATTTTCATTTTTTAATTTATACAAGATATAAAATAAAATAAATCAAAATTCAGAAGATAGTATCAATTTCTTTAAAGACCCTTTTAAAATATAAATTCCTAATAAAAAGCTAATATTCTTTTATACTTTTAAAGTTAAGAATTTTAAGACTGATCTTTTTTTATAGTAAGAAATAAAAGTGTTATAATTATATAGAAAAGGTTATAAAAACTTCTAAAAAAAATACCCTTTATCTTTAAATTTAAGTTTTAGTTAAATTAAAGAATTTAACAAAATTATATTATGAAAGACTTTTTAAGAACTCTTTATAATGTGAAGGGCTTTTTAATATAAAAATAAGAACTTTATATTAATTATATTCCATTATAAGCTAACTGCGATAGTACCTAAGGGACACACTCTGATGTCTAAGGAATCAGAATCAAATGCTAGGATGCAACCCTGCAGGCCCTTAATAATGGAGTTAGCAATTATATAGGGTTAGGGTTAGAAACCTACTAACCAGGGTGGACCGATAGGACCGGTAGCGGTCTTGCAATTACAGGGGTAGACTGCTTATATTACCAGTAGGTTTTATAGTTTATTACTAGAACTAGCTAAAGAAATAGACTATATAGGCATATATATATTGATAGTAAATAGTATCTAGGTGAAATATCTCTTTAGTAGTTAATCTAAATATCTAAGCATTTATTTAGACAGCCTTATTAGCTCTTAATTGACTATACCTAACTATATATTAATACATTTATAACTTAAAGAGCTTCTAAATATAAACCTATATACTAGGTCTATTAGCTAAAATCCTTAGTAATTATTATATTTAAATTACTCTCATTTAGATATTTATATAAAGATTATATAATATCTTACATGATTAATAAAACCTTTACTTTAAAAAAATCTAAAGTTAATAATTACAATATTATATATATTTCTATTACCCCTTAGGAGTATTAGTAAATAGTAATGAATATAAATTATTTTCAAACTTTTATAAAGCAATACACTTATTAAAATAAAGAAATTACTAACTTTTAATAGAAAGTTTATACCCTTGATATTACTATTAAAATTATTAATATGCTTATTCATAGTAGGGAGTTTATGAATCTTAATACTCTTATAGCCTATAATATGACTTTAAAATAACTTTAAGTATACGTTATATAAGTTAAAGCCTACTAATAATTCTATGGATTAAATACTTAGGCTAGTAAGAAAAGAGTTATATATATAGCTTTTTTCTGAAAGAGATAAACCCTTATATTCTGATGAATTTGTGCTATAGAATAGCATTCAGTTCAGCGTGTGTTTCGGCAGGGTCGCAGTGTGGTGCTCTGAGGCGAATTGGGACGATTGACAATGGTCTGGACAACTTTGTATTGAATTAAGTTGGGCTTCTGTAAGCCCTCCTTATATACCCTCCGACGTCGTCTCACCCCTGGGCACGCTGCGGTCGGCTCTGGTGCAAATTTGCAAATGCCGGAAAATTCGCCCTTCCAACACACCATCTTTGGTTCCAAGCAGCCAGCCAACCATAGCCCTAGCAATGCCCAAATTAAGTACATACAAACTTCAGAAATCAGGCTATCCAATGCACTAAGTCATATACTTTTTGGGTAAGAAATAAGGGTAATGCAGAGGTCTGAATTAAGGTGCAAATGCAGGCCAAAATAATCGACTCACGGCCACCAAACTCATCTTGCGTCGTGCGTCACGCACAAGCGCACTGGGCGTACTTAGGAAAACGCCGCTGACCTCGCAAGTCAGGGTACTCTTGCTAGGAACGTACTAGGGTAACTCTTACATACAAAAGTCTAGGGACACTCCTTGCACGAAGTACCAACAGCTGTCTGAGCGGCTTTCCGTTTAACAAATATATTAAACCTTCTGGGTGCTATATTTGGGCAAGAGAGTTTAGGTAATATAAAGCGGTACGAATCTACTAATCTTTCTTAATACTCAGTTCTCTTATATTCTTTTAAGGAAATACACCCTAATTAATATTATTAAATTTAATTAAAATGAATTTCTAAGGCTTAGGATATAAATCCCCTTTAGTGGCTTTTCCAGGAACTGTATGGTAAGCTAGAGGTTTTATAGCTTTACTTATTGAATTAGTATATCCGGGAAAGGGGGTCCAAGATAATAGCCAAGTAATAAAGTAGCTTAGTTAGAGATTGAGGACCAGTCCTTATATCATACCTGCTCTATTGCTACTAAGTTAACTATAGGCGACTTAAGAGGTAATCTGCCTTTGCATAATAGCAAAAACCTTTATTAGAAGTAACGAGGGCGCTATAGTTCTAATTAGAATTAAATGATATCAGAAGTATAAAGATTCACTCCCCTAAAGGTTAGCTAATAACTTATAATAAAATAGGGAATCTAGGCTCAAAAGCTAGGTAACTTTATAGTAGCCAAGAAACCTATGTTGCAAGCCTGTGGCTAGAAACTTATATTAATTGATATGGGGCAGACACTTAGTGAAAACGGGCCAAAAGGGGGAGTAAGAGGATAAAACCTCTATACACCAAAAAGGCACACATTCTGCTAGAGCCCTGATTAACCACGCCCCCGCAGAGGAGGCCGATAAAGGCTAAGAAGAGGAGGGCCCCTTGTAGCATATGCGCGAGTTATGAAGGGGAATAGAGGGTGCCTAAAAAAAGGAGGCCAGAGAAAAGAGGGCAAAAAAATATCTTCACATAGATATATATATACCATCCTGATAGATATAAATTCATAGGGTATAAAAAGATGATTCCTAGGACGAGAAATTTCTTCAAAAGCAATGCCCGGAAGGCTCCTTCTTATTAGTCTTGGAGGGGGGGGGGGAATGCAGGGCTGGTTTTTCCTCCGGATTCCGAAACATGCCGGTTCCCCTAGACCCCGGAATATAGGACAGAGGATAAGCTATTGTTAAACGGAACCTCTCAGCAGGGCGCGTTGCCACTCTGCAAAGGAGTTTTTACCCTAGACTTCGTTGTAAGGATTTACCCTAGACTTCTTGTGAGTCAGGCGATTTCCGCTGAGTACGCCTAGTGCGTGCGCGACGTAAGATGAGTTTGGTGGCGTGAGTCGATTATTTTGACCTGCATTTGCACCTTAATTCCGCCTCCTGGCATTACCCTTATTTCTTTCAAAGTCTGTAAACTTAGTGGGCAATTAGACTTAGGCCTTTGATGTTCGAGTTGTGTATGTACCTTAATTTGGGCTTACAGGGGTCTTATGGTTGCCTGGTGGGGATGGACGCAACAGGAATGCGTGGTGTGTTGGAAGGGTGAATTTTCCGGCATTTGTAAATTTGCCCCAGAGCCTACCGCAGCGGGCCCAGGGGTGAGACAGGGTAGGAGGGTATATAAGGAGGACTTACAGAAGCCCAACTTAAATCAATACAAAGTTGTCCAAACCACTGTCATCAGTTCGCCGCATTCGCCCTCAGGCACCATACTGCGAACCTGCCGAAACACACGCTGGACTGAATGCTATTCTATAACACAAATTCATCAGAACTAAATAATATAACCTAGGATTATTTACTATATAAGGAGGGATTACTTGGATTACTAGTAAGGTAGTAAGGTAAGTAAGCTAGTAGATTACTAAAATCACTAACTTATTAATAAGCTAGATATAGCTAGCTAAAGAGATAGATTATATAAACATATAATTATTACCGCTAGATAGCATAGCTTAAGATAGCTCTTTAATAATTAATCCAAGTATTTACCTAGGAA
>NQMI01000115.1:16322-91058 GCA_002270565.1 Stenocarpella maydis
ATTATTACCCTTTATAACCTTTTTACTTATCTTATTGACTTTCGTTACTTGATATTAGATATTTTAGCTTATTAAAAAAGGCGTATAGTAAAATATTACTTGATTTAATAAGGCTTGAATTATTTATATTAATATGATATATAAAAGCGGTTTTACGCTAGAAATTATTAAAGGGGCTTTTAAGGATATAGGCTTAATTTTATATTATTAAAAATCTATACATTTTGAATTAAATATCAAGATTTAAATATGAGTAAGATAATTATGTTTCTTAATATTATTTATATTTTTAATCTTCCATATATTATATAACTTAATAAAGGCAGTGTATTATTTAATTTTAATCAAGGTTTAAATCTCTTATTATTAAAGAAGTTGTTTAAAATTAAATTTAGCTACTATAAACTAATTAATAAAGAGGATATAGTTACTAGCCTAATAGTTATCCTATTAACTTAAGAGGCTAATACTCTTTAAGAGGTAAATATAGTACACTTTAGGTATTAAAGGGCTAAAAGAATCTACATATTGGATAAATTAGTACATTATATATAGGATACTAGGGAAACAATTAATCAAAAGAAAAAGGGGTGTAGCTAGGTAATTAAGTTAAGTAATAGTATTAATAAGTTAGTTTATAGTACATTAAGCAAGTAATATTATAGTAATTATAACAAGATAAAGTATAATATATAAATATATAAGAAAGCTATAAAATTATCTATAGATTCTAATTCTAATTAAATTATATTGATGCTTTTATTATAGTACTATAATTAAGGTTTTAATGCTATTAGTATAGAAAAGTATCTGACTTGCTAGTGTGTTTAACTTGTTTGTGCTTGATGTTAGTATTAAATTACAAAATACTATTTCGCACAATAAGTCTTAGTCTTAAACCATAGCTAGATAGCCCCTAATATTTATTAATTTGTGCTAGCGCAATAGCATCATGAACAAGCTATTAAGCTTAATACTCAACCAGCCCGTTAAGTTTGAAGCCATCTCTTGCTATTAGCAACCTAGTTTGACACCGTTAAGAACCATGTGCGATGAATTCGCCGTGTAACTCAAGGCCTTCACGCGGACACAAATTGCTTGAAATCGGGAATATAAAAAGGCTGTGGTCTTCCAGACTGCTACCACGATTTGCCCGTGCCGAACAGCCATCTGTGATACCAAGCGGCACATTGAGCCTTCTCAATCTGAACCGCACGACCACTCCAAAACAGTCATTTGGCATTGTGAGAAATACCAGTGGTATAGTTATTCGGCTGAGACCAGTTCAATTCGATCAATTCCACGTGGCTGGTCTCAAGTAGAAACAGACTGCAGTCTTCAAGGTATAACAACCACGCTTCCTTGCTTTAAATGAATGAACAGAGCTGATAGAGGGACCATAAATAGTAGCAGAATGAATACCTAATATAATGACCAAGTATGAGTTAAAGCAAGGGCTATACTAAAGCCTGAGGACTATAGTATAGTGGGTAATTACTCTTTATTAGCTAAGATTAATATACTAGTAATTGCTTTGGAAACCTATAAAAGCTACTCTAAGTAAATTTAAAAGTTAAAGAATAAAGAGTTAGAGATTAGGGAGATATCTCTAAAGAAAAAAGAGAAACTATAGAAGTTCTTAAAAAATATCTATTAGATAATAGAGACATAGAAGCTTAGAGAATAATCTATAGTTTAGCTAGTATTAAGCTATACTTCAATATAATATAGTTTTAAAAGAATAATTAAGGTCTTCAGTACCCTTTATATAAAGGAGAGAAAGGTTTAATATATAACTAGTTCCTGAAATAATATTAGTAATATAATCTATTATTTATATTATAATCTATTTTTTTTTTTTTTTTTTTTGTATATAAAAATTCTTATTCCTTTATTAATAATTTATAATTTTTTAAATATTAACATATAAATAGCTAAAGATTTCTAATTTCTGTAACTTCTTAAAAGAATGCTTTGATACTAATATAAATTCTAATATAGCTTTAATAAAATTCATAATCTTAACTATATTAAATAAAAACATATAAATAATAAATATATTTATAACAATACTATCTTTATCTTTATTAATGTCTTTGTTTATTTATAATAATACTTTTCCTTAGCTTATTTTGTACCTTTCAGAATTATTATTAATATTAAAGAATTATAAAGTTAGAAATAAGTAAAGTATGCTTTAGCTTAAAATATAATAGCTTATTTAGGCTATTATTAAGATTAAGAAATTTAGGGAGTTATTTTTATTTAGATAACTATATAAAAATAAATTAATATATAATTATATAAAGAGACGTTTATATAAGCCTCATTATTTAATTCTTCTTATAAACTAAGTTTTACTTATATAGGAAAAAATAAAAAAGTTTTAAAGTTATTTCTTATTATAAACCTTATTAATTTTATATATTATATATTTTATAATCTCCTTTATTATCTTTATATAGCCTTAGCATACTTTAACGTTAAAGGTATGAAGTTTAAGGAAGTATAGTCATTAATATTAATAATGCTATAAAAGAAGACTATGGTTTCATTTTAACTTATGGGAGATTAGTTATATAAACTTGATTAAATTAATTAGTGGCAAAAATTAGTACCTAAGAAGCAAATAAATATATTATTAGTATTGATTTAGAAGGCTTATAGTATCCTAAGGTAGCAGTCTGAAAGACTATAGCCTTTTTATATTACTAATTTTAAGTAATTTAAAGGCCTTAAGTTATGTAGTGAATTCAGTATATATGTTTCTTAATAGTATTAAACTAGGTTAACGGCTTTAAACTTAATGGCTTAATGGCTTATTAATAGTGCTGCTGCGCTAATATAAATCAAGAAATATTAGGGGCTATTTAGTTAGAGTTTAAGACTAAGATTTATAGTATATTTTTTTTTTTTTTTTTTTATTTTTTTAAAGTAATAACTAAATAGTTATTACTAAAAGTAGGTATTATAAATTAATTATCTAAACTATACTAATTGTTTTTTATCTCTTAGGAGTAAATATTATTTACTTTAATTAAGGTAAGAAACTTATAAAATTTAACTAATATATAAATAACCTAAATTATTAAACATGTTGTTTTTTGTTTAGAAATATAAGTTAAATAGTTTTATTATTAAATATCAATATATTAAATATTTAAAATGATGAGTCAGTAAAATAATAATATAAAATTAAAATCTAACTAATAATTAAAAAGAATTATTTTATTAAAGCCTTAATACTTATATGCCTTTAAAGTAATAAATTTAGTTAAAAATAAGTAATTAAGTATAATTGGTACTAATTAGTGCTAACTTTTATTTATTATTAGCTTTAGGTGGGAGCTAGGATTAATTAAAGTTAATAAATATTATAAAATTACTCTACTTACCAATATAGTTTACTTATTAGTAAACTATGTTTTTTAATCTAATTCAGAAAAGGAACTTAAAGAATATAACTAGTTTATAATAAGTTAGTAGTATTGTTATTATATTTATTATTGAACAGGTAATAGTACTATGGGTATAGCCTATATAGCTAGTTTGTTCCTGTATAATGTTGTGTGCTGAATAAATGCGAGCTTCGTCATTACGTGACTGAGTCACTATGGTCAGTACTACAGAGCCCTGCTGGCTGGTAGTCGCCCTCTGGTATTGCCACAGTATGCATTTGAATTTAATCTCGGATGACATGTCCATCATAGACCAAATCTGTAACCCATCCTATTGTCATCATGCTTCTTTTAGTGTCCGCAAAAATCTCATGATCATTCACCAGATGCTCCTTATACCACGGATCAGTCTTCATCTTCTTGTAGTCCTCAACGCTGTAAAAAAAGACCTGACTAAAGCAGTCGAAGTCGGCCAAGTTGCTCATCTGGTGGTCAAATAGACGGGACATGAGATTCCGGGTCTCGAGTGTATTGTGGACCTTGGGAATTTGCTCATATCAGTTATTCACTCTCCCTAACACATGTCCACGTTTCGACCCTTGCGACAGGAGACAATTGGAGATAATGTTTTGTTTTTTCATCTTACCATGGTCCATCGCTTCACACCGTACTTCACCATGAGATCCTGCGTCATTGGGGCCGATACTTTGGTCATATGGCGTCGGTAGTCCTCCTCACTCATTCCCGGGCGCCGATACCCGCAAATAGTGAGACACAGCAGCTGGGTGTCAGGATTGCCCGAAGGGCGCTCCGGAACCTCTGGAAAGTCTAACATCACGCTGGGGGCTGTTTCCGTTCGATGTCCCTTTTGATTAAAAATACATACAGATAACTGCCAGCCCAGCCCGGATATGGCTCTTTTCCCTTTATAGTAGCAAACCCACAAAGAACGGTCGGCTCACGGGTCTCGAGTGTGGCATTGGCGGACCTCCGACAGGAACCTAGCGACGGCGACGTCCCCACCTCGGACATCGGAGCTGAGTCGCGTATTAAGACACCGGGGAGCGAAATCCACACGCCATGAAATGATCATTAATGCTCAAGGAGATGCATGCCAATATCCATGAAGCCAGATCGCATACTCTACCTCCACACACGCGTATTGGTAGACAGCAAGAGACTAGCTCCCTTCGACTAAGGAGGATTTGCACCGCAACCTATTTACATGCACTTACCTAAGAAAAGTCCACATGGATAGTTCAGGTGTTCAGGCCACAGCACTTGTTGCTGGATCGTTCCTTTCCGGTGAGAACAGACACATATCGTTCAAAACATCGTTATTGACTCACCGGTCCTCTTTAGGAGCAATGGCATCTCTGTCTCTCATTGCGGTGCCCGTCTTCCTGGACACCACCGAGAAGGCAACCCAGCTCCTGCACCAGTGGGCCAGTATGTATGGCTATGGTCACCAAGCATTGCCCACCATGTCCGTGGGTGTATGCATCCTCTACCTGTATATGGCCGCTAGCAAGGATCGGCGGGGTGCCCAGGGCCAGGGCCGCCGCCGGGTGTTTTCTGCACTGGCGGGGGTTAGTACCGTGCTCATGGTGCCATTCACGTGGTTCTTCATGGTTCCGACGAACAACGAGCTATTCAGACTGGACGCTTTGAGCTTGGTGGAACCATCCGGGCTCACTATGGGGGTAGCTGAAGTGAAGGGCTTGGTTGGTCATTGGGCCCAGCTGCATATCATCAGAAGCCTCTTCCCCCTGGTAGGGGCTATCTTTGGGACATTCAGCCGATTTTAATTATGGCTATGCATGGGAAATTAAAGCGAGAGCATTTTGTCAATCCTGTGATTAGAATACTTGAGTTCTCATAGACGGGACGTACGTCGATTATGAGTACTTCGATGTTGTTTCCACTACGCAGAGAAGTCCTGTTTCGCTTAATTGATTAGAAGGGACTCTCTAAGAATGATTTTTTAAAAAAGAAGTTCGAAGCCTCAATCAAGGCCCATGAGTACTATTAGAGGGTTTGACTTCCTCTGTATCGCAATTAGTTACGTGCCACACCATATTGCACTGTATCATATTTACTATGGTTTCCCTAGCTACCTAGATATACGAAGCACTGGTGCGTTGCGGATTGTGGGGTTTCTTCCGGATATTCTTCAGACAAAATAGGTTGTTTTCGATGCTTCCATGTATTCACCACACACGTTACCAATACAGATCTTGGACCCCCATGGCCCCTACTTCAATGTGTAGTTTTTTTTTCGACGTGTGATTTTCCTAGCTACCTACTTAGGGACCTACTTAGGTAGGTACATGTGGTCAATATGGACAGACAGGCAGGCAGTTGCAAGTCCTTTATAATTCTCTGGCGTTTAACCAGTCAGATCGGGTCGCTGCCAGGCCTCATCATAGCCCGTGAACCTTACCCACTTGAGATCGGTGGGCATGTTCCTGGTCGTGGTATGGCCCATTCTTGCCATCTTGAGCCACATATCACCTTTCAAGGGGAAGTACTCAAATCCCTTGTCATCCTCACCTTGGTATTTGGCAGTTACCAATTCGCCATTCTTGAGTGCTCGAATGAACTTTGCGGCATGGCCATCGTCGTGTTCTTTGACGACTGCACCAAACACGTCCCCCCACCCCCACGACAGCGTCTCCAGATCTGCTTCCGAGTACTTGTTGATATAAGCCCCGTCGAGGGCCACACTCCCTGAGGCCACATACCAGGCAAGATCCGTGTAGACCTTGCGCTCCAGGAGGCGGGCGCGGTCACCGAGGGAGATCCACGCGCCCTGGCTGGCCAGCACGGTCATAAAGATACTGCTCGTCACAGCGTGCATCCAAAAGAAGTCGATCTTTGTCTTCCGGCCCTCAAACTGCGCGGCGCCGCACATGAAGGCGCAGGTACTAATCATCTCGGCCGTGCGTCTCTGCAGCTCCTCCTCTCCCTCCTCCGTGTCCCCACCGCCCGCGGCAGCCAGCTTGAAGCGGCCAGCTACCCGCGCGAAGGCCTGGCCCGCCCGGCCCACGACACCGTTGCGCATCTTGAGTCCCAGGTCGGACCAGCGTGGCGCAGTCCGGATCTCGACATTGTTGCGCATTTCGCGCAGCAGCTGCAGCATCGATGGCGGCGACCCGGCCGTCCTGTTTTCGACTCCTGCGGCTGATGCTTCCTCACACATTTGGAACAGTCTATGCAGGTCGCTGTCGTCGTTTGCAGCGGCCTGGGCGAGTGCCTCTGCCACGAGCCCTGGCAGCTCGAACTCGATGCCCAGGCCCAGGTGGATGAGGGGGTGGTATAGGCCGTCAAAGAGGCTGGAGAGCATGCGCTCCGCCACCTCGGTGCGGGAGAAGAAGTATTCGTGCACTACGGCTTTCCAACCCCCTTCGTGGGCCGCGATCGTCTGCTCAAAGAACCTCAGGAAGGTGTTGTACTGTGCCTTGGTATGCATCGTCTCTAAGAAGACTTGCTGGTCGCCGAGTTTCTCAAGCAGCTCGGCGTCGACCGGGGGCATGAGACGTTGTCCTGCAGCCTCGTCGTCATAGCGATCCTGGAGCTCTGCAGGGCTGGCACCGAGGGCGAGGCATGTCAGGAGGCTGTGGGAGATGTGATTCATGCCGGCCATTTCCCGAAAAAACATGTGATAATAATCATGGTTCTTCTGCAGCAGGCGGTTGCATTCTTCTACCGATCCTGCAGGGTTGGCATTTCCTCGGACAGCACATGCGTTCAGATGTGCTGAAGAGACTTCGAGTGCTGTGTTGGCCATAGCTGCGTTGTCGTCTGGTGCCGCTCAGCCACAGTCCTAGCCTGGTGTATAAGTTCAAGAATTATCTTTAGAGACAGATGTGTGCTCGTTAACTAGCACCTCCCTGCCTGATTTCTAATGCTCTTCATTTATCCAATAGTCCGGATTCCAATAAAACGCCCAATGCACCCAAGAGTCAACCGAAGATCAAGTCAGGCCAGTTCGCTTGCCGCTCGTGGAGAATTTACCCTATCGGTCGTATTCCACAAAACAAAATCAGATGATCCATTACTATCCGAGCATCCTATCACATAAGCTGCAACCGACAAGCAGATGACTGGAAACTCTGTTTGAGACCCGAATCCAGTATTGTGGTATGTTTCGGTTTGCGACCGTCGCAATTCCGCGCACCTGTAGCGCACGGTGATGGAAACGGAAATCCGGGATTCCGCACTGAAAATCGGGTTGTCTGTGCACTACTATATACCCCTACCAATACCAAGCAGATCCAGAACAACGTCGGCCATAAATCCCTTGCATACCTAGGTAACAGTGTGCAAACGGGTAAAGAGTAGGTCCTGCCCAAGACACAAACAACATCAACGGCCAATATCACCGCTTTGAAAATGTCGGCGGGCTCTGATTCCGTGTCTGTCCACGTCAAACTTACCATTGAACCTTCGTGCATCGAACCATTCCTAGAAGTTTTGAAGCCCATGGTAGATGCCACCGTCACCGAGCCTCTGAACACCTTCTTCGAGCTCTATCGGCTGGAGAAGGAGCCTGGCGTCTTCCGACTGGTAGAGAACTGGAACGCCACTGCGGACTACATGATGAATGTAAGCAGCTGCGGCCTCCCCGTAATATTCCTTTCCATCCCCGGCTTGATCGCCAGACAGGAAGTGACGCATACATTCTCAACCCCAAAAGTCGCGCTGGGACTGAATGATTATAAAGACGCAAATCAAAAAAGATTACTATCAGGCCTACTATGCAGCCATTAAGCCAATGCTGTTAAAAGCCCCCGAGGTGGAAATCTTTGATCGGATGCCAGGCAACCAGTGGGTGAGCATAAAGAAAGAGGCATACACGGACAGGAACGCTTAAAGAGGTATTGCGCTTGAATTTGCAGTCAACCTCTAGCTGTTAGTGAATCAACAACGCTACTTGGTGACTGTTCTCTGCTGCAGCCCAAGTGACTTTCTTGCCTTGTGGAGATCCGAGTCCTAAACAGGTCTGTGTAGCAGTTGTCCTCTAGAGCAGCGAAAGGCCCTTTTTGACCGCTACACAGTTTTGTTGATTGCAAGCTTGTGTTGTCTTTGTTGGCGATCAATATCGTGGCACCCGGTTCCCTGCCAGCCCCTTCTCTCCGAGCCCAGCAAGCCAGACATCGTGGAGGCAAAGCTGCTGCTCTCTAGTCTGCTCCTCGTAATTACTGCTGTTGCATCTGCTTAGAAGATGGATGCTGGCCATACCCAGGCTAGGACATACTGATGGTGGAATAAACGCAACACCAGGGCTGCCACCGACATGCATTTATATTTGTGCTGACCCCATCGCAAGGAAAAGCCTGCGAGATCAAATAATACCTAGGTATTGATACCAGAACTACGCCAGCCCCGCCCTCCCCTCCTCTCATTCAATTTATTCTCGACTTGTTCTTCGACTCCAAATCAAAGACTGCCTTTGGGAAGTTACGGGTATCCAACGCGACGGATCAATAGGAACTACAGCCCGTATATTTATTGGTCAGGCCCGAGCAGATTGTCTCACGTGCTCGGGAGGATGATGAGGTCAGCGCTACAAGGGACCCGGAAATCTCCCGGTTCTTCAAGTCATAAAACATCCCAAGCCCACTTTAAGCCCACCCCCTCCTTTAATTCAGGCCCCCTTTCCCATACAAGGTAATATATTTTAAGTAATAATATTAAATTTGAATAAAATCCTATAACATTAATTCTAAAGAGAAGAATAACATTTTAAAAAATATTATAAGAAAATAACTTTTTATAATAAATATAACATAGGGTACCAGGAAGTAGCCAGGACCAGGAAGTAGGCAGTTTTTAGCAAATTCATCAAATTTAGGCTACCCTAGCACCCGCAGAGTTGTAACAACAATTTATACATTTATATGCATATAAATTTAAATATGTATAAGTAAGGCCTGATATAAATATATAAATATATAAATATAGACATTTTAATTTTTCAAGTTTTTAATATTTTAATACTTTATTTATTTATTTATTTATTCATTTATTTATTTATTTATTTATTTATTTATTTATTTATTTATTTATTTATTTATTTATTTATTTATTTATTTATTTATTTATTTATTTATTTATTTATTTATTTATTTATTTATTTATTTATTTATCTATTTANAAATGATTAAAGATTTTCAAAAATAAGATATTAGTATAGCTTAAAATTTAAGTAAGTAAAGTTTTAAAGAATAAATAATAATATACTTATAATTTAAAATACTAAATAAATCATGTTTAAAGAATTCTATGAATAAACTTTTAAGAATTAGGACATAGTTCATATTTAAGATTAAAGAAATAAAGTTTTTAAAAATAAGAAAATAATCTTGTAATAAGACTAAATATATAAAGGTTAAAGATATTAACGGTTATGTTATAAGCTGGCCTTATAGCAGCTGCTTAAAGGAGCCTAAACGGAGTTATGAATTGCTATACCTAGCTTAACTATAGTGCCCCAAAGGGACCTAGATATTCTAATGCTTATATAGTTATATATCTGAGGTATATTTATATTAGGCCTATAGCGGGCCCGCTCTAAGCCTGCCTTAATACCTAATAAAGGCTTAAGTAAAGCTCAAGCCCATTATATAGCCCTCCAGCATAAGTATTATACTAACCTCATAGGGCAGGCATAAGCAGTAGTTCCTACCTATAGAAAACTAAGGTATAGGATATAGGGTATGAGCCCAGAACCTATAGTAACAAACCTTATTAAAGTTATAAGGGCTTTATAGCTCCTATATATATACAGCTTATATATATTTTACTTTATAACTCTACCTTATTATACTACTTAATAAATCTACCTAGCTATATTACTCCTACCGTAGGCCTATACTATTATCTATATAATTATAATAAATTAATATAATATCCCTTTTTATCTTTATTTGATATTTATTACTAAAGTATTATAATTCCTATTAATATTCTATATATTAGACTTATTTTTTATATTACTCCTATTTTATTATTTTAGATATCTTAAATAAAGAGTATAGTAGTAATTATAAAACGTTTAATAAAGGTATTATTAAGGGTAATAATAAGAAGAACCCTAATCCTTATTATAACTAAAATAGCCTAAAGGTAAGCTATAATTATTTTTATCCTATAACTATTTTTATACTTATATATATATAGCCTAATTTAATATATATATAGGCTTGAAATATTATTAAGTTATATATAGTTTAAAAGGACTTTATTAATAAGAACTAGAAGCTTACAAAATAAATCTAATTCTTGTATAGCTCTTGTATTATAATATTCCTAAATACTAATATGCATTATTAATATTACTATAGTAAATAGAATTAACTATATACAATATACTAGTATTAAAAATATAAGTAAAGTTAATAGATATAAGTATTTACTAATAGCCTCTTATTTTATAATACTTAATAGGCTATATTAATTAAAATTCTACTTAATAATAAATATATTGTTATTCTTTATTATGTTTATAATACTACTTATACTAAAGATAATTAGACTACATTAAATCTAGAATTTATCTAAGCTACTAAGGTATTTAATAAGGCTTAAGATATTATACTTAATAATCTACTACTTATGATACAATAATTTATTTTAGCAGCTTTACTCATGCCCCTA
This sequence comes from Stenocarpella maydis, assembly GCA_002270565.1. Lineage (NCBI taxonomy): Eukaryota > Fungi > Ascomycota > Sordariomycetes > Diaporthales > Diaporthaceae > Stenocarpella > Stenocarpella maydis. The sequence goes on from NQMI01000115.1 coordinate 27,383, forward strand.
TATGAGCTTATTAGCTAGTTTATACTACTCCTAATATACCCTTTATTCCTAAGCAGCTTACTACTATATTTTTCACTAGCTAGTAAGTATAATAGCACTCTAGTATATTATAGCAGCAGTAGTTCTAAGTTTAATATTTCTTAATAGCTAATATATTTTACTATTAGTATTTCTAATATACTATTATAGCTTAATAATACTATTAGTCACTAGAGTTATAAATAGGGTATTACTATTAATCATCTTAAGGTTTAGTCTCGCTCTAACATAACTCTAATAAAGTATTAACCTAATATCGAATTATATTAATATAATTAAGAAGTATTAATATCTTAAGTCTATTATAATTATTACTACCTTAGAAATAATTTCTATATAGTTAAATACTAGTAATAGTTTAAGTATATACTAATCGTATAATAATTATAAGGAGGATAAGGATAATAAGGTCCTAAAGGTTAGCTTCCTTTTTATAAGATGTTATAATAAGTATGACTACTTAAACCTATATAGCTAGATATATAGAAATATATTAGGCCTTATAATAAGTTCTAGCTAATAAAGAGTATCTCTTTTATAAATAAGGTTAGAAGTTTAAATCCTATTATTATTACTTTAGGCTAATCTTTAGTAAAATTATATTATCTACTTAAATTAGATAATATTAAAGAAAATCTAAGTAGATTAATAGCTTAAATTAGCCTCAAGCTAATATTCAAAAGCAGCTATTATACTACTATATAATATTTTCTTATAGGTCTATAAGTTGCTTCATATTAAGACTTAGCTAAAAATACAAGCTAAGCATCCCTTATTAATACCCCCCCACTTATATTATACCTGCGCCTTCTTTCCGTTACCTCCCACCTATCCTAAGCTACTAATAATGCTACCCTAAGAGTACTCTAGCGCTATAGGCCCTTATAGATATAAATCTTACCCCATTGCTCCTCAAATTAATCAAGTGCTATTAAACCTATGAGGTTCTTAATTAGCTCTTATATAGGGTTATTCTAGCCTTTCTACTTAATAAGGGCCTAGTAGTATAAGCAGCTTATATAAGGCTAACCTAGGGCATTCTTAATCTTGAAAATCTTATTTACAAAGGACTCCTTATTACTTTTACTATCTATATCCCCTAGAACTAAAGTAAAACCAACCTAGATATCTATCAGCTTCTAGAAGAATAAAAGGTCTTTTATAACTCACTTAACCGAATTAATATTAAAGATAAAATATATCTAGCTTAAAGTATTTAAAGTCACTATCTATGGTATAAGAGTAGCTATAATAGTAAACTTTTAGTAGAGCTAATTTAGCTTCTACATAAGGCACTTAATATATATATAATATAAGGAAAGCTATATTTTATCCCTAACCTAAAAGCAGTCTACTAGCTAGTATTATTTATTTATAAACTGCTTCTACTACTATTAAGCGAAGACTACTATAGCTTAAGCTATATCCATCCCTCTATATAAGTAATTGAGGAATACTATAGCATAGCCCTTAGGGCTAGCTATAAAAGCTATCATATTAAGCAGGCTAAGAATAGTATATATATTAAACCTATTTAAAGACAGCTAATAGGCTAGGAGGTAATTAGGCTAGTTATATTATAGGAAAGATATAGTATAGTAGAAGTACTTCTATACCTCCTAATTTACCCTCTTCATAATACTATTAGTCTCTAGGTAGTATACTATAAATAAGAGTTGCTTTATCCCTACATAGGCTTAAAGAGAGGCCTAGAATGCTTCTGTTTAGTTTAAGCTGTTAAACGGAACCGCTCAGCAAGGAGTTACCCTAGACTTCGTGCAAGGAGTTACCCTAGACTTTGTGCAAGGAGTTACCCTAGACTTGCGAGTCAGGCGATTTTCGCTAAGTACGCCCAGTGCATGCGTGACGCAAGATGAGTTTGGTGGCCGTGAGTCGATTATTTTGGCCTGCATTTGCACCTTAATTCAGACCTCTGCATTACCCTTATTTCTTACCCAAAAAGTATATAACTTAGTGCATTNACCATACTGTTTGTAATTCACTAGGTCCCTTTCTGCCTGCCATCCTTTATTTGGGTCCTGAAATAGGGACCTGAGGGCATCTTTATAGCCTTTATAGCTGCTAAAAATCTGCTGCATTTCAAGCTTATAGGCTCTGAATAACTCTGCATTAATAAAGTTGGTTAGGTAGGATTTAAATCAAGCTAAAGCTTGTCCTTTAAGAAAAGAGAATATATATATAACCCTTTTTCTGTTAAGCTATATATCTAGCTTATGAAAGCGCTAGTAGGCCCTAACTTATATTAAGTATACCTAAAGTTATCTAGCAGTCTTATTATAGGGGGCTGGAGTATTAAGCTTAATATATTCCTTTATTTGGATTAGGGTATTAATAATATTAGCTCCAGCTTAGAGAGTAGTAATCTCCTATTAAAGCTGTTTAACTTCTATATTGCATTAAGCTTAACCTTTTATAAGGAGGCGCAACTACCCAACCTTATTAACTAGTTCCTGGACACAGGGGTCTATAGTCTTATTATTAGCAAGTTCATCCAGCTTATAGAGAAGGTTGCGGGTAGGAGTGGTTATTCCAGAGTTTAACATTATAAAGGGTTTTGCATATAATATTGCTTAAAGTCTGTATAGTAATATATAAATAAGAGTTATTAAAATGTAATAATTAAAGGGGGTTTCTAAGTATATTTATTTCAAAAGATTAAGGGTTTATATTTAGAATATATTATTAGGTAGTTATTAAGCAATATTATTAACTTAATAATAATCACTAGCTATAAGGCTATATAATATTTGGATTAAATACTTAGATTAATGACTAAAGAGTCTGTTTTATAAAAGCTACCTAATATAATGATAACTATATTCTTATATATTCTAACTCTTTATTTATTATTAATAGTATTAATGGTGATCCTATTGATTAAGTATTGCTTGATGGAATTGATAATGATCCTATTGATTGTAGTGGGTCCCTAACCCTAACCCTAATAAGGTGGCGTTACTGATTGGATCAGGCAGGGCGCTCCTTTTGGGGGCTACTTCCGACCTGCGGGGTTGTCTTCTGCAGTAGTCAGCCGCTAATGTGTGTTGGTCCATAGTGTTGGTTTATAACATTTGGTGGCCGTGAGTCGATTATTTTGGCCTGCATTTGCACCTTAATTTAGACCTCTGCATTACCCTTATTTCTTACCCAAAAAGTATATAACTTGGTGCATTAGATAGCTTGATTTCTGAAGTTTATATGTACTTAATTTGGGTATTGCTAGGGCTATGGTTGGCTAGTTGCTTGGAACCAAAGATGGTGTGTTGGAAGGGCGAATTTTCTGGCATTTGCAAATTTGCACTAGAGCCTACCGCAGCGTGCCCGCGGGTGAGATGATGTTGGAGGGTATATAAGGAGGGCTTACAGAAGCCCAACTTAATTCAATATAAAGTTGTCCAGACCATTGTTAATCGTCCCAATTCGCCTTAGAGCACCATACTGCGACCCTGCCGAAACACACACACGCTGAACTGAATGCTATTCTATAGCACAAATTCCTTAGAGCTATAGTTAGCTATAGTAGTACTATAGCTCAAGGTCCCTATTAATGAATTTACGGTTTACTTTAAGTAAGTAAAGGAAGTAGTTTAGCTTATATATTTGTATTCTATTTTATCACAAGGTTTTCTATACCCTAACTAATTCAGAGAATATAATTTAATGTTATAAATTTACCCTTGGGTTATTTATTAAAGGGTCCTTTACAGATTTATAAATTATAATATAAAAGAAAGCTATTAGGCCCCTATTTAGGGCCTAATCTATAGGAAGGCTATATAGTTGTGCGCCTGGAGTATAGTAGCTTCGGGCCTAAAGGGGCTCTTAAATAGGGCTCTTTTTGCTAAGTATAGCTTGCGCTAAAGCTTAAGCCTATTATATACCCTGCTAAAACCCTTAAACTAAGCCTAAAATAAATGGAGTTTTTAGGGTTTAATTATAGGAAAATAAATAAACTACAGTTTCTTTTTAGAATTTTTTAAATTTCTTTTGCTTAACTATTTAAAACTTGTAATTTTCAATCTTTATAATTTCATTTTTCTAATATAGCTTATATAAAAAATCTATAATTCTTTTAAAAGGTTATATAATTAAAATATATAAAACTTAAGCTATCCTAAAATTTGCATTCATTATAGGCTTAGTTTAAGGGTTTTAGTAAGGTTAGTATAAACGTTTTTTATATACAAAATTAAGGTAGCTATATTTAGTACCTAGCTACTTCCTAATAAGTTATGTTAATACTTTTGAAATAATATTCTTTAAGTTTAGAGTTAGTATTATAGGATTTTATCAAATTTAATATTATTATTTAATATATATAAGGTTATATGGGAAAGGGGGTCTGAATTAGGGGGGGTACTGAAAGTGGGCTGGGGATGTTACTTGGAATATTCTTACTTGACTTCTAACTTCCGTAGGCAGGGTAAAGCGCCATTTCCCTAAGACCAGCCTCGCGGAATGCTGCTCTCATATGTTCTCCGGTAGTTCAGGGTTATAAAAATTATGCTTAGGATACATAGCGAGTTAGTACGAAGAGGAACAGAGAAGGGCTTGAATGGTTGGGAAAGGGGTCGGGTGCAAAAAAACAAAATGAGTCGTCAGGTAAAGCTACAAAGATAGTCCTAATTAACGCACCTGTGTTTGCGCCCGAATCTCAGGCGTGATGTATGACTGTTCGTCAGTGATGACGACGTAGGCTGCATTCCGGTACCGTGCATCATCGGCAAGAGACTCGGCTCCATTTCCAAAGGATAGGATCTCTCTCCGCAGGTCCTCAAAGCCCTGGGGTGGATTATCCGCAATATCCCCCAGGTCCAGCCTCCGCTGGGCGTAGACTGCTATCCAGTCATAGGCAATATAGGCGGAGGTTGCATACTTGAAGCCGACATGCAATGGGATAAAGATGCGTGTCTTGGTGTCGCCAGGCTTGTTGCGTAAGGACGTAGTGACCTGGTCATCCTTGTTGTAGCGGGGTGGGATACCAAGACAGATCATATCAGATTTGTTGATATTATTGGCGAGTAGGAAGGCGTCGAGTACAGTGAGTGGGACTTTAAAGCCGCGGAGGAATGTTGTGACACTCATTATTGAGTTTGGGTTGAATAATAATTGATGCAGGGTGAATACATACTTAGTTATTTGTTGCTCTCCAGGTCTCGGGACGTTGTGAGTGAAAGTCAGCAGAACATGTCGGGCCACAAATCCGAAATGATTGCCGGTATCGAAGACCACGTGTGCAATCCGGGTCTCCTCTTTCTCTACTCAAAAACTGGTTGGTTGCGTGGTCTGTTCATGGGTCAGCTGAACGGTAGGAATTTAGGGAGGGAGGGTCTTGCTGCATGTTGGTTCTTCGCTAATTATAGTTAGGCACCCCATTTGGCTCTATTGTTTGATCCCGCTTAAGTAACCGTACCTATATATAAAGAGGCTCGTCATACCCAGATTGGTTTTCACCGATACTCATCAATTATACCTAAGTACCTTAAGTACCATTAGCCCCAGAGTGATAATGTTACAAGATCTACTTTTATACGTTGGGCGCTTAACGCCACCACACTGGGTGCAGTGAATCTAGAAGGGCGAACATGGCATTTGGGTCTCACGAAAACGAAATAGCACAAATCATTCAGGAGTTTTGGGTGCAGCCAGTGCACCCTGTCCCGCAGTATAATTTGCGACTATCTACCTAAGATAAGTACCAGACGATTAAACAGGCTGGATCTGTTAGTCGAGAGCTCCAAAACTGTTGCCAATATGGAGATTCTCTAACTTCGGCTTTTTTGTTGGTGGCTAATGTGCTTATCTAGGTGTTCCTTGAGACCTTTATTAACCGATTAAACCCATAATACTTTAATATTAGACGAATAGCTCCCAGGGCCCCGGGAGGGGCTTTGCACCTGGTATTGACTCTCGATTATCACATGTAAGTATAATGTGGGTGGCCCACTTTCGGCGCACCCCCTGATTCGGCGCGGCTCCACACCTGCAACGCGTCAGGGGACCCCCCATAGAAAAACTCAAATATCTCAACGAGGGATTTTTTTCTGGTCACCAAACTTCTTATACACGTCAATTAGACCATTATGAAGCAATACTCAGAAGCTAACGTTTATAACGCCCTCACGGCAATAGCAGATGGGATGCCAACTCGGCTGGCTTCCAGGCTATAGCACATCCCGAAGACCACCCTTTATCACCGCCATACGGGTATCCCCAGCCATCGCGAAGCTTCTGACCCTCAGAGGTTTCTTAACGACTATCAGGAGGCTCAATTAGCACTATATATTATCCATTAAAGCATCCTAGAGCTAGGGCTAACGCAGTATAAAACCAGAGCCCTTACAGCCCGCCTCGCCTTCCCTAACGAGAATCACCCTCCCCTAGGGAGGAAGTAGCTAAGGGCTTTCCTCTTTGGACACCCTAAACTTCAAAGCCGAAAGAATCAACTTATAGAGGCAAGAAGGCTAAGGGTAACAATAAAGATAAATATAGGGGCTTAGTTTAACCTCCTCCAATTGCCTATAGTTAAATTAATTCTTCCTCGCAACCGCTAGAACGCTAATAAAAGAGGAATAATGAAAGGGCATTTGGAGAGCATTCTAACCCTCAGCTATTCGCATAATAGCCCTATTAACCAATTGGACTATAATTCAAGAGCATAAACCTCTTATATTAAGTGTATCAACACTCTAAGGAAGCGCCTTAACCCATTAATTATATTCAAGGGTAAGAGTATTCAGCAGCAGTAGTTTCCTATAGTCCTTAAGGATTTTAATGGCTAGCAATTTATAGCAATAAAGAAGGGGTAGATAGAGGAAAAAATAGCTATTAAGTAAGTAAGAAGGGTCTTTATTCCTCAAATGAAGCCAGAAGACCCTAATAAATAGTAATTATTAGTTATTAATGGGCACTATAGCCACATAATAGTTAATTTCATATAGGAGTACTTCTTAAATCATATATATATACTATTCTTGCTAGCATATACCTCCCATATGCTTCAGCCCCTTAACATTAGGGTCTTCACGCCGCTCAAAGCCTCCTTTAGGAAGCACTTATACGCTCTAGGGCAATTCAAATCATCAACAGCAATAACAAGGCGATAGTTTCTTTATTGCTATTGGAGGGCACGCAAAGAAGCAATTATAAAGGAAAATATTCATTCTGAATAGAGGGCAACTAGTCTTTAGCCCATCTCTAAGGTAAAGGGACTAAGAAGCACCTATATCCTTAAAAACCACTAGAACCAGCCCGAATCAGTTAATTCGAGTGGTCTAAATAGCTTCATTAGGCCGAGCGGAGCACCTGAGTATATTTTTCATCTTATAGGGCCCAATTATGCTACGCCAAAGAGGTCCCAAGAGATGCGCCGGCTTATAGCTAATTATAAGCATTAGAAACACTCAAGCCCTATACAACAACGACTCCTCAGAAAAATCCTCAAAGCATACAACCAGAAAGAGACAGAGTTAATAATAACCTCACAAAAGAACAAGCAGCTGGAGAGTCAAATTAAGGCTAGCAGGAAGACCAAGAGGAAGAAGGTCACAATCAACCCAAATGCAGCTTTCGCCGATATTAAGGCTATTTATAAGGCGAAAATCGAAGCCGGCGAGGTATCCCCTAATAGCAACGATTCTAACGATTCCTCAACACCAACGGAAGAGGGATCAGTTATCGTGATAGCGAGCAATTGACGATGGGAATAGCTTCAGTGGTTAACGAGGAGGTGCGCCGAATCAGGGGGTGCGCCGAAAGTGGGCCACCCACGTTAATAGTTATTCAAAACATATGTCTCATATTGTGTTCTGCAAATATGGCGAATCTCGACCCAGAGACGTCCTACATAACGCCGGTACCTATCCAAACATTAAAAGAAATACTGCTGAGCAGCAACCCAACAAATCAGCCTCGGCGCCATAATACATGCCATGTCCAATTTTGTTTGAACTCAGTTAAAATCAAGCCCCACCGAATGCGAATTGCCTTCCGTTGATTCTCTGCTCCATCATCTTGACACGCGCTGGGATTCTTAGGACCTCATTCAAACTGACTATTGTAAGGCATCGGAGGCGGTGGCGTGTAGTTTGACGAACCCACTCGGCCGCTACCGCCGCCTTGTGCCAGCCACCCTGACAGTCGCCCAATATAGGTCCTGCGATTGCCGTTCGATGCGGGAGACGTTGTGATGCGGCCCTGCTCGAGGTCCTCCTCGTAGCCACGTCCTGGAGACAGATCCATGTCCTGAAAGGTCCGTGGGGGGGAAGGGCCGTACTCCCGTTGGTCGTCTGGCTCGTCCTCGTAGTCCTCATAGTAGTTTTGGGATCTCTCGTCCGCGTCGCCCTCCTCCGGTGGTGAGGTTGCTGGCGGGTGCGGTGAGAACGGGCCCGCGGACAGCCTCGCTGACATTCTCTCGCTCCGCCTCCTAGGGACTGGGCCCATGACGGGGACATCGGGGGATTGTCCCTGTTCCATGCTCGGTGACTCGGCGATGGCGGACAATCCACCGCCCGAGTTTGGCGACTCGGGTTCGACATAAACACTCTGCCTGTACAAGATCGAGATACGCATCGGGTCCCTGTTTTGTGGTTCATCGTCTTGTGGGCTGATTGTGTCTTGCTCCGGTGGAGTGCTGGAGGGGAGGGGCGACGTGGGCATCGGGACCACTGATTCTTGGTACAGCTGCGACAGGCGGATGTTGTTTGTGTGCTCGGGTTCGCCAGCCTGCCCTTCGGGCTCCCCGTCCTCTTCAAGCTCCTGCTCGTCCTCTAGCTCTCCAAGAGGTTCGTCCATGCCCGGGGACACCATTCGACGGTCGAGGTCTGAGCCGTTGGGAGAGCCGGGCATCGAATCATCCATGATGTCTCGCAGATCGTCATCGTCTAGCCCTTCCTCGTCGTCCTCGTCGTCCAAAGCCTCGTCTTCTAGAACCCCGTCCTCGAGGCCCCTTTCGCTCATCTCACCATCCATATCGTCTGACATCCCGTCACCCTCCATGTCCTCTGGCATCTCTTTACCGTCTGGCATCCCGTCACCCTCCAACATATCCTCCAGCATCTCTTCACCGTCTACCATATCACCGTCAAGGCCCCCATCGCCATCCTCGTCCATCAATTCGTCATCCATTATACCTTCTTGCTCCTCATCGAACATTGGCTCGTCGAGGCCTCGATCGCCATCCTCGCCCATAAATTCGTCGTCCATTACACCCTCTTGCTCTTCATCGAACCCTTGGTCCTCAAATTGAGGCTCCTCATTCATATCGTCTGGCATCTCTTCACCATCTACTATATCACCGTCGAGGCTTCGATCGCCATCCTCGTCCATAAATTCGTTGTCTATCATACCTTCTTGCTCCTCATCAAGCATTGGATCTGCTTTGACTGGCAGATCTTCCAAGGGGGGCTCCTCATCAAACGGCGCGTCTCCGTCACCTTGTCCTTCCATGAGCCCGTCATCGAATCCTCGATCGCCGTCTTCTCCCATGTCATCGACCGGGAATTCATCACCATCACCAGGGAAGTCGTCTATTGGCTCCTGAGGTTGGAAGTCGTCATCGAATCCCCGGTTGCCATCACCTCCCATGTCGTCGGCCGGGAATTCATCGCCACCATCGCCGGGGAAGTCGTCTATCGGCTCCTCAGGTTGGAAGTCGTCTATCGGCCCCTCGGGTTGGAAGTCGTCTATTGGCTCCTCAGGTTGAAAGTCGTCTATCGGCTCCTCAGGTTGGAAGTCGTCATCGAATCCCCGGTTGCCATCACCTCCCATGTCGTCGGCCGGGAATCCATCGCCACCATCGCCGGGGAAGTCGTCTATCGGCTCCTCGGGTTGGAAGTCGTCTATTGGCTCCTCAGGTTGGAAGTCGTCTATCGGCTCCTCAGGTTGGAAGTCGTCTATCGGCCCCTCGGGTTGGAAGTCGTCTATTGGCTCCTCAGGTTGAAAGTCGTCTATCGGCTCCTCAGGTTGGAAGTCGTCTATCGGCCCCTCGGGTTGGAAGTCGTCTATCAGCTCCTGAGGTGGGAAGTCATCGTCAAACCCGCGGTTGCCGTCCTCAAAGCTACCTGCTTCGTCTAATGGCTCATCAAAGGGCTCCATGGGTTCTTCAAACGGTTGGTCTAACGGCCCATCGAATTCGCGGTCACCGTCTCCAAGCATGTCATCCATTGGCATATCGCTCACTGGCATGTCATCTTGTTGGAAATCGTCCTGTGAGAAGTTGTCCATCGGCATGTCTGGCCCCGGTCCGAGATCCTGGTCAGGCGGCATATCAAAGCCGCCGCCCATTCCAGAGTCGAATGGAGCATTGTCGTTGGACCCGTCGTTGCCAAAGTTGTCATTACCACCATCGTTGAAAGTAGGCGATGCGCCCCTAAAGTCATCAAACCCGGGGCCGGGCTCGTCAAACCCTGCACCTGGAGTCAGAGGGCTGGGTTCGTCCAAAACCGGCGCGGGCTCAGGGAAATTATCAAACTGGTCAGGATCACTGCCAAAGCTGTCGTCCATGGGCGGAGGCGGAGAATTTCCGCCACTGTTGCCAAAGTCGTCGAATGCAGGCGCAGGCTCAGGGGTATCATCAATTGAAGCAGGGCTGCCACCAAAGTCGTCAACCATAGGTGGTGGCAAAGAGTGGCTATCGGGGAGAACAAGATCGCCCACCATGGGTGATGCCATGGCACCACCCTCTGCCGGCTCCAAGTTCTCCATGGCTGGGGAATCCATCAGCATGTCCTCGCCGCGAGATTCGAACTGGGCGGGCGGGGAGGCAGGAGGCGTCTCGTCGAATGGAGCAGCTTGTTCCGGCTGAAATGGGGACAGCATGCCCATATTAGACTGCGGGGAGCCCAAGGTAGACATTGCTCCATGTTCGGACCGGACTGGAGACTGAAAAGATGACCGCACGGGAGACTCCATGGGCATGTTATCAGCAGCCGCTCCCACACTGCCTGGAGGCGAAGGGGGGAAAATGCTGTCGTTGTTCCTGCCACCAGTGGGCGAGGAAGGCATACTATCCCCACGAAAGCTGTGCATATCGCCACCTGGTAGAGGGGACATGCTGTTGTTGCCACCAAAGTTGTCTGTACCACCAGCAGAACACGAATCCATATTGTCCGTGCTATAGTCACCAATCCCATCAGGGTGGGTGGGCGAGTAGGTCGGTCCTACACAGTCAATCCTTGTCAGCTGAGAAACACCGGGGGCATCAGGTTGCCGAGACTTACCAGATACACCGGCGAAGCCAGGGCTCGACGGGCTCATTCCGTGGTCGCTCGGCTTCACCTTCTCCCACACATTGCGCAACTTGCCCTTGATAGCGGACGGCGCGGGCTTCCGACTCTCGTCGGCGTACGGCGCCGGAGAGCTGAAGCCATCGTGGAACCCTCCGGGAGAGGCCGGGTAGTCCATGGCGCCGGACTGCCGCTCGTCGAATTCCATACCTGGAGACTGCAAAGGCATGCCTCCGTTGTCGTTGTTGAACTGGGTATTCACGGGAGACATGAAGGGGCTGGTTTGATTCTCGTTCCTGCTCCATCCAAAGAAGCTCTTGCCATCCTTTTCCTTTCCTACCTCGGGAGACAGATGGGGCTCGTTCAGAGGTGACAGCCGCTGGGCATCGTAGTCGCCGGATTCAGGTGGCAACATTGGTGTCAAATCCCCATCTTGGTTCTTGTGGGAGCGTCCAAATGGGAGCCACTTGCCCTTCTTGTCTTTCTTATCAATATCAGGGGATGTCGCAAACTCCTGCTGAGGTGACGATGAGCGGCCGTATGGGTCCTTGAACTTGTCATCAATGGGCGACAAGAAAGATTTTCTGCCGCTGCTCATGTTGCCATCATAAATACCATCGTAAGTCTCATCTCCCTTCTTGTTCTCGATCTTACCAAACCCAAACAGGCCCTTGGTCTTCTTTTTATCCCTGGCTTCTTCGGAGGGGGAAGAGAGATTATCATCCCCATCAACAGAATGGGCGTCACAGTGCCCTGGATTTTCTTGATCAGGGAATACTGGAGAGTTTGGTTGCGGATTCTGATTTTGAAAAATAAGCAGGGCTGGGAACACAGTTTCAGTTTGCTGCTGCCCATCCATAGAAGTCGGGGATCCATGACCGAAACCTTGCTCGGATTCTCTCCGTTTCTTCTTGCCATCTTTACCGTCCTTGTCTTTGCTGAATAAACGTCTCAGACCGGATTTCTTCGCCCCAGGCGTGTTTTCGTCACACGGACCAGCAACCGCGTCGATGGGGGATCTGTCTCCAATGGTTGGTGACTGTCCTGGAGAGCTGGATTGGAGTCCGTCACCCTTGGCCTTGCCTTCGTCGAGGTCAAACAAGCTAGGCTTCTTGTTGCTGACCGAGTTCCTCTCGTTAAACTCATCTCCACTGGCTGGCCAAGGCTCACCCAGATTAGGCGAAAGCCGAGTGTCTTCCGTCAGGGCCGGAGACGTAGTGATAAAGGCCCGTGAGCCACGTCGCTGCTTCTGGTCTCTCTTGCTGCTGCTAAAATCAAATATCCCTGGTTTCTTGTCTCCCGGGGCCTTGGCATCCTTCCCTGCTGCCCAAAGCTCATCGTCCTTGAATGTGGGCGAACTCATGGGAGATAACTTGTCCTTACCACCGAAGAGGCCCCCGAGGAAGTCACGCTTGGTGTCTCCTTTGACGATCGACTCATCCTGCTTGCCGAATGGTGGGTCGCGAGAATTTCCCTTCTTCTTGCTTGTCTTGTCGTCGCCCTTGGTAGACGAAAATGGTGCAGGATCAAGACGATTGTTCTTCCAATCTGCATTTCCCTCCGGTACATCCCTGAGACTTTGCTCATAAACATCCCTGTGGCTGGTATTGTTCTCCGAGACGAAAGCATTGCTGACCATAGGAGGTGTTTTGAGCATATCATCAGTGGAAGTTGACGAGCTCGAGAGGCGCGCTTGAGGCACTCTCATGGAAATCCCCTCCATCTCCTTCTCAATGTCAGCCAGTTTAGACCTGGGTGACAACTGACTCTCGCTGTTGACAGTAGGAGAGACTATTTCGCGAGACGCGCCGTCTTTGCCCTTTGTCTTGCCAAAGACGCCCCTTGGCTTGTGAGACTTTGGGCTGGAAGGCTTCTGTGGTGAGAGAGGCATGTTGCCGAATGCAGTATGAGAGGGTGAATCAGACAACCTGTTTCCATCGGGAGAGAGAGGGTGGCGGTCCTGGTGCTTGTCTTTGCCGCCCCTGGCATTCTTGAACTTCGGGCTTTCAGCCATGCCCAATATGTCTGGTTCCATATCTCGAGACATGGGCGGAGCATCTGGGAGACCTCCCGGCGGCGGAGGAAGCTTTTCATCGTCCATGGTGTCCAGCTTCAAGTCTGGTCGTCCTGGTCTCAGCGGAGCAGGCAGCTGCGGCTCCTGCGGCAAGTCGGACCGTTCCATGGCGGGACCGGGAGCATATGGAGGTAGACCGGCCCCGGCGGGTTGACCAGGCTCCTTGGCCCGTCCGTGCAGCATGGGCCTCAATGGCAGTCCTCTCCTCATACTCATGGGTGGAGGGGGTACCATGCCGGACTTAACTGTTGCGAGCTCATCAACCAGATCCCGTCCTCGAGGCATCCCGTCTGAAGCGCCAGGTCGCAGTGAGGAAGGCACGTCGGGCATGCCTTGGACGCCATCTTTGATGGAGACTTCAGAGCCATCATGCCAACCTGGAGACCGCGAGCGACCATTTAGGTGAGGCTTGCCGTCTATTGGTAGTTCATCCTTGGGTGCTGCGGGCTGCTCCGGCAGGCTAAGGACTGGTGACATTTGGCGTGACCTCCCATTCGCGGCCCTCCTCTGCTTGTCATCCATTGCAGGGACTGGCGGCATCTGGGTGTCGCCAAGAATCGAACGCTCATCGCCGTTATTGTAAGCAGCTGGTGTTTGCGGGACCGCAGGCACAGCCATGGGATCACCTTGACCGTTCATCTGTGACATCATGCCAGCGAGGACGTGGGACTGCCTGTTCTTCTTCTTCCGTCCTTCTAGCACCGGCACCGCTGACTCCTCCTGCTTGTCTCTGGTCAGATCCCGAGCAGCAGCCGAGGCGGGGTTGGCCTCGGTCGAGCTGTTGGCTGTCGGTGGCATGGGTGGCATGGGCTTCTGACCCGAGCGCATGGGGAATGGCGAGGCGCGACCCCTTGATTCACGAATAGGTGGATCTGAAGGAGGACGCTGAATCCCGTCGCGTGAGTGGGGAATGCTGGGGTCTATGAGAGAACTTTGCGGGCCATCAGTACCGGCCTGGGTAGATGGAAGATCGCTTGGTCTTCGGTTCAAATCTCTTTCCAGCTGCTCTGGTCGCACTTTATTTGGCTGTGAGGATGTAGCAGGTCCTCGCTGGTCAGGCTGTGCCATTCCACCAACTGCAGCAGGAGAGGAAGCATCGGAGGTGATAGACCGCCGCTCCCGGCCCGGTGGCAATAGAGACGGGCGTTTGGCCAAGGTTTCCGCGGGGATGTTGGAAGTCGCTATTGCCTCAGCGGGCTTCTTGCTCTTCTTGCCAAACAGCCTATTCAAGAGGCCACCTGCCTTCGAAGAGCTCTCCGTAGCACTGGATGGCTCAGCGGAGGGTGTATTCCGTGTAAGCATGTTTGTGTCCAGGGTGCCAGCATCCATGTCTCGCGACGATGACGTAGACGACCTTGACTTGTCTCCCATCTCATCATCGCGTTGAAGGAAAGGATGGGTTTGTCCACCATTGCCGTCGGCATCCATACCTATTGGGAGACGGGACTGTCCCATGCCCCTCGGCCCCTGGTGTACACGGGAACCACGCGAATCAAAGGGCGGCTGGTGAGGGTCGGTGAACGAGTTGCCGAGAGGAGCAGGAGCGTCGTTGTTGGAGACTGGCTTCCTTTCCCACTGGTTGGTTGGTGCCTTCAGTTTGTCGGGCATATTGCGTTCGTCAACCCGGGGGCCTCTCTGGTCACCGCGCAATGGAGCACCAAGGACACCCATACCAGGCTCCCGAGGAGGGGCCCTCTGACCACTGCTAGGCGGCACAGGCATGCGAGTGCCATCCATCTTGTTGGCCTTCCCTGGGCGAAGGGCATCAGGAGCAGCAAACTCGGAGGGCATGTCCGGCGGCGGAACTCTGGTCGAAGAAGACATCCTCGGCAGGGGGGCAGCACTGCCGCCCAATGACTGCCTCTCATTGAGCCTGCGAGGCGGGCGTGATTTAGACCTCTCCTTGGCCGCAGGGTCATTTCTAAACGCAGCAGATGGTAGAGCTGGCTGGCCAGCTACAGTTGGGAGTATGGGGCGGCTTGAGTCGTCGTTGCGCGCGATAGGCGGCTCCGAAACCAAGGACCTGTCTTGGTTCGGTGGTATTTGGGGAATGGGACGCCCATCCCGAGGAGGCAGCGGCTGATTCTGTGGCGGCACCGGTGGCACACCTCGTGACGCTGGCGCCTCTGTCCGTGCTGATGGGTTCCTGAGGAATTGCGGTGGCTGAGGTCGCTCGCCCGTAGCAACGGAAACCGCCGGTAGAATCTCGCGACCCCGTTCCATGTCACCACCCACCCGTGGGGGCTGTGGCCCAAGGGACCTCTCTGGGAACGGAGGCATAGGACGGCCCTTCTCGGGTCCATCCCTGGTAGACAGGTTCGAGTCCACTATGACTGGAGGCGCCGTGGGACGGCCGTTCGTTCCCATATCTTTCGAGCGGGTATCTCCGCCGAACATCTCATCCTGCTTCTTTTCGATTCCATGAGGTCCTTGCAGCTTGAATGGCGGCGATGGTGGCCTTTGAGAAGCATCGGCACTGCGGCCTGGAGGAGATTGGCGGCGGCGGCGGGGCGAGCCTTGCCGTTTGCGGCCGTCTCTGGGAGGGGATGGTGGGCGGCGATCGCTTGAGGGCTTTGAATCTCGGACAGACTCTTGCGAGGGTCGACCGCCAGGAAGCAGAGCATCCGGGATATCCCGTCCCTCTTGTGGTCCACGAGCCGGGGGGATCGGTTGCTTCGCTTCGTTTTGCGTCGCGAGAGGATCACGGGGATTCCTGGCACCAGGGGCAAAAGCTCCGACATCAGGCATACCGGGTCGCTGGGCAGCAAGTGGTGTTCCTCGTGCGGCGGGAGGTCGCTGTGGAGGCTGCCCTGGGGCAAGGCTTGCGGGGATAGCTGCCGGCATGCCTGGTCCGGCTGGTCCACCAGGCATGCGTTTCGGTCCTGGACGTCCGCGCTCATCAAGCACGGGCTGATGTCCGCGAGGGGGACCGCGGCCGAGTGCCTGTGGGGGCACAGGTGGTCCTTGATCGTTCTGCAGAGGCAAGTTGGCCCTGGTGTCCTTGGGCAGACCAGGACGCTCACCAGCCCGCAGATCTTGAACATGGGGAGGCGGAACTTGGTCCTTCCCGGGCTGAGCTACGGAGAGAACTCCTGGTACAGATTGAGCTACCTTCTGCTTGCCATCGGAGCCAGCTGCTCCAGGGCGGCGTAGTGCCTCTGGCGGTAGACGACCTATAGCATCACGCTCCTGCGCAGGTGCACCCTGGGGAGGCAGTCCCGGCTGCGCGTTACGTCCAAATGGAGGTTGCTCAGGTCGCCCATTCGCAGCTGGTTGATTTCCTTGCCTTCTTGGAGGAACATTCCCAGCCGTGATCACTGGAGCACCAGGGCCAGGGCCCTCAGACTCGAACGAGCTCCTCTGGGAATGCAGCTTGTGAGGATGCTTCACGGGTGGCTCTGCAGCCTTGAGCTTGGTCTCAAATTCGGCCTTCTTCTCCGCTGGCGTCTTGCCACGTCGAAGTGCTTTCGCGGTGGCCGGGCTCGGTGTTACGTCGCCATAGCTCGCCTCTGCAGAGGAGAGGCCGCGTTGTCCTTGTGGTTGCGCGCCCTTGGGTGGTGGTGCAGTACCCTTCTTGCCTCTATCTGGAAGATTGAAACCCCGGGGCTCATCTTCTTGGCCCGAGGTGTTTATGTGCTCGAGTCCTTGTTGACACTCGGCATTCCTGCCCCGGATATGGTCTGCAGGGTTCTTGGGATCGGGCACAAGGGGCCCACGGCCTCCTTTTGAGCTGTTAGGGATTTTTTGGGTTGAGGAATCGGGCAGCATTGCATTGCCTCTCTTGTCTTGTGCGGGCTTAATGGAGTTCTTCATATTAGAAAAGAGACCACCTCCAAGTTTCGTTGAAGGCTCGTCCTTAGTGACGATGGGCTTCTCGCCAGGCCTGAGTGGTGGTTCATTCTTGCTTGGAGGGAGTGGTTGACCAGGCAAGAGAGGCTTTTTGGACAGTGATGTTAGTATATCGTGTGAGAAGAATCGGCAATTCTCAATGATGGTAAGAAAGACTTCACATACCGATTCATTCGAGACTGTCTGCTTCCGTTGCAGGCTCTGAACATTGGGTCCAGGATTAACAGGAGCTGCAGGCTTCCGGATATCAGCCGGCGGAGTGTATCCGGCGGCAGCATCCTTCCCCAGTGGCTGAGCCGCACGCTGGAAACCCATGTTCCGCACGCCGTTCCGGTCGAGGTTGCCACTGGTAGCACCATCTGCCGGGCGCTGATCCATGGCGCCGGCGACGTTCCTGCCCTTGAAGTTGTTTGGGTTCGCTTTGGGGTTGTTCAAGTTAGTCACGTTGTTAATGTTCTTACCGTTGATTACAGCCGGCGGCATTCCCCTGCCACCTGTCCTGGCTGCAGACGACGCGCTGGGTCCTGGGCTTAGGGGTTGGTTGGGAACATCTCTATGTTGAGGTGATATGCCGTTCTTTACACCAGCCTTGGTGTTGTCAATGCGGTTGGGTGTTGGGCCTTTGGATAAGGAGGCTCCGGGAGTAGGTTGTGATCCCTTGCCAGTAGCATTGGCAGCATTGGGTCCAGGACGACCATTTCCTCTGCCATTGAAGGCGGGATGCGCCTGCTTTTTGCCCGGCATGTCGTCGTCGGCAACGGCAGCACCCTGCAGCGGCGCAGCAGAATTGACTGCTTGGTTGCTGTTGGGTGGGGATGTTGTTGGTGGCCGTCGTTGCGGGTCAAACGATCTGTTGGTCTGGGGCGTTGAGGACGAATTGTCGCTTGGTTTTCCCTTGGACCGGGAGAGGCCCAGGAAGCCATTGCCTTTTGATTGATGTTGGTGGCCGCCTGGGCCTCTGTTGGCGTTGGATTCGGTGGTGTTTGGGCTATTCCTGCGCCCGGTGGGCACATCCGTAAGCACGATGTCCTCCTGCTGATGGCCGGGTGGGGCGGTATTTTTGGAGCGGTCGCGGCCGTCGCGTCCACGACCACCATTCCTCCAGGGCCTTCCAAATCCAAAAGTCCACTTTCCAGGTGTATCATTCGAGCCACTTCGCGGCCCTGCGTTATTATTTT
Source organism: Stenocarpella maydis (assembly GCA_002270565.1). Classification (NCBI taxonomy): domain Eukaryota; kingdom Fungi; phylum Ascomycota; class Sordariomycetes; order Diaporthales; family Diaporthaceae; genus Stenocarpella; species Stenocarpella maydis. The sequence continues at coordinate 45,769 of NQMI01000115.1, forward strand.
TGCTGGGCGACAAGTCGGGTACTTGGTTGTGCATGGTGACGTTTTGAGCCGCCGAGGAGCTGCCGCTCGAGCCTGGATTGTTCAAACCGCGAGAAGTTGAAGCCGCCGCGTTTGCAGAAGAGCTGTCAGACAAATACCAAGTAGAGGGCTTGAAAAAGCTGTAGCCCTTGTCGTACGACGATGCTTGGTTCTGTCCGTTCTGTTGTCTCTTCTGCTTCGACTTGTTCTTCTTGGGTGATCCAGGTCCTGCGCTCCTCGTGCTGTTCACGTTCTGGCTCGACCACGTCTCTGGAGACTTGGAGCCCTTGATGGGCCTACCTTTGCCGAGTCTCCAGACATTCCACCAAGCCCATTCCCGATTCGCCGCCCCGCGCCCTCAATAGGGATCGCCGTATTTATCGCCGTACCAGGCGCTGTGCTTGCCAAAGAACTTGCCGTTGTAGCCATTCTTCCGCTTGCCCATGAACATGAAGGCTGCTGCTAGTGCAGACAGGAGGAATAAGACGCACAGCGCAATAGAGAGACCCCATGTGCCCTGCAGCTTGTAGCAGGTCATCCGATCTGAGGCGATGAATGTGTCGTGTGAGAGAGTGCCATTTCCGGCGGTGTCGGCCGGGTCCAGTTGCAGTGTGGTGCCGTCGCCAGACTGCTCCGGCAGAGTCGAGCACTCCGTCTGGCTCACTTGTCCGCTGAAGATGATGACAACGATGACGAATGGAATCAGAAATACGGTGTCGACGATAGCCGTGGCCATGTAAGGGATATGAGTGTCATCGTAAGCTGTGAAGGAAAGGAGCACCCAGAGCAAGGCGGCAGCGCTCACGATGATGGCGCCAGTTAGTTGCACCGGTGGGGCGAGGCTGGCCTTGTTGATCTGGGATGTGAAGCTGACCACCAAGCCGATGATGGCGAGGAGAGCAATGGCCGACAGTACGCGAGAGCCCACAAAGGCATGACCATAGTAGCCGTGGTTCCTGAAGCCGGCCCTCATGATGAGTGGTGGTAGTCCGGTCGGATGACGGTTCGGTTTTGCAGACAGAAAAGAAGAGGGCGAGACTGGGCGTCTCGACAATGGACGGCTTTTGATTAAATCCGTATGCTGGCCGAGAAGTGAAGGTCAGAATATCGTTACCGGGCCCGGGTCCAGTTGTGAGTGGTAATAAGAAGTATCAAGGAGATTATCCTCAGTATGTGCAGGTGGTTGCGTTCAGACAACCCGCAGACAAGACTGCGTTGAAACTCGAAGAAACGACGCAATGAGAAGATGTAACCAAGAAAACGTGACAGCAAAGGAAAAGATGCCAAGAGACAAAGGGAAATCTGCTTGATCTCAGTCCGTCATGGGAGGTTGGTAGACAGAAAGGAAAATTCCAAAAGAAAAAGGACCCCAACAAGAGTCCCGGTTGTACAGCACAAAAGACGCCGGCCGGCTTATATCAGGGCTGGTCACTTGTCCAGACTTTCGACAACGGCCGCCGCACGTCGTCGTGAAGGTCCAGACCCGGGTCCCCATCCCAGCAAGGTGGGCGACCAGATGGTACCTGGAGGGCGGGAGTGGCGGCTGTTCGAGATGTTGCCAAATACAGCTTGCGGCGGTCCTTGTTGATGAACCATGTCCTGCGCATGCTTTGGGCCTTTTGCGGGCCGTCATCGAGCCAGAAAATGGGCGCCGCCGTATGCACCACGGCTGTACACTAGGTCACAAGGTCGTACTCGTCATTGCCATGACCACGGCCAGTTATCAAGGGCAAGCAAGCTAGGCCAGCCACGGGCAGCATCCAACGAGAGGTCTGATGCACCCACGAGGCATGCTTCGCTTCTTTGCCCATGCATGTCTCCCTAGCGGCGGCTGGAGAGATTGAGAGCCCCACAGACACAAAGCGATCACGGCCATGTCAGTTCAGACGAGAGGCGGGAGGACCCAGAAAACAACAGCAGATCCAGGTACGAGTCGAGGCGAGAAGACCAATGGGGAGCGGGAGGAGGCTCCTCAGCTTGTCGGCGAGCGCTTAAACAGCGTGCTGCCCTGGAACGCTGCACGATGGCGGGCCCATCGCGTCTGCACGGCTGGGGCGATCTCCACGGCAGTCGATGAGCTAGACTCTTTTCGGGCCTGGAGACAGCAACAGCAGCAGCAGGGCATTCTCGTAATGGGCTGCTGTGCCCGGAAGCGTCGTCGTCGTTGGTGGTGGTGGCTGCTTGGAAGACGAGGATGTGGTTCACGCACAAGCACCCAGGCTGACCAACCACCTCTCAGACCACCGCCAAACGACTTAGTCTACCTACTGCCCACCCCAGCCGCTCGGCATGGATCCACCACGGCGGCAAGGATGAGCCGGGGCCTCGGTTGGGCCGCGGCGTTTCTCTTCTGTTTCCGCCCAGATCCACCAATTTCTCACCCCCTGTCGCTGTGTTCAGTGCATGTTGGCTGCAGACTACACTACACTACGTGCGTAAGTAAGCTTTTTGCTAAGAACTCGCGTCGCGTTGACGACGGCACAGTTACAAGCGTATTCATCGCTGTTGCGGGTGCCGTGGGATAACACCACACCAGTTTTACAGGTAGCTCAAGCCTGCGGTGCAGATGTGCAGGCGTGCGTATGAAACAACCCCGGCCGCTGATGGCGACCGTGGAGGCCGCTGAGGTGCTGACATCGTCCTCATGGAGCGATAAAAATGGCGGCGCAGGCGTATACTTCTCTGTTTATTACGGCGGCCGCCTCCCTTAGGCTTGTCTCAGCCGTGGTCGCACCTCTCGGCTGGCTGGCTGGGCCTCCCTCTTAATAAGAGCTCTACTGAGGGGCCCGGAGGCTGTGCTCCTGTGTCTTGAGGAAGACAATCGCCTGTGCTGTGTCCTGTACGTCATTTCTTCTCCAAGACCTGACCAGGAGAAATGGACCATAATGACTCTGCTTGTTCTGTAGTAGGACGCTCCTCCGGTCAACTACCCTGCCACCCTGTGCATATATTTTTAGTAGGATAGAACAATTGTAACAAATGCACAATTCAAGCCAATCTTTATAGTGAACAGAATCAGAATGACGGGATTGGCTTGTACGTGAAAATGATTTTGAACTCCAATACGCCTCAAGATCTCAACTCTAACAAAAGCCGCATCAGAAAACTGTCGATCCTCCTCCCATGCTCATATTATGCCTGTAGCGAGCCCGCAAACGATCAGTCGGATCTTGTCAAGTCTCAGCCTTGATCAGATCTATAGCCTAGCCCTGCCTTTTGCCAGGGCGCTGAAGCCTGGCCCATATCCCACACCCTCTGGCTCACCACGATCGTCTATCCCAGTAGGTCATCAAGCCCCGAGCTTCCCGTGCTGGCAGGGGGCTGGCTGCTGCCCGCTGGCTTGGACTGCGCAGCTGGAGCACCCCAGATGCCGGCGCTGCTCTTTTCCTTCGCCAACTGGCCCAGCGCTGGTCCGCCCCCGGTGTTCTGCTTCTTGGCACCAGTACCGCTTGCAGTTGCCCACAGCGCACCAAAAGCGTCACCGCCGGCAGGCTTCTTGGCGGATGAGCCAGTTCCCGTGGGCCTCAGAGCCGCCATCCCGCCCGCCGAGGTCGGTGTCGAGGCTGCCTGGGGAGTGCCGCCGGCTTGCACAGAAGTGAAGTAGTTCGGCCCGGACGGTTGGTATCCACCACCTAGAGGCTTATTGCCGGCAGGTGACATGGCCGTGGAGGAAGCAAGAGGGGTGCTAAAGGAGGAGTAGTTCGCCACTGGGGTGGTCGTCGTACTGCTGGTGGGAGGTGGGGATATGGATGAGAAGCCCATCATGTTTGTGAGGTTGGTAGGAGCGGCCACGGGCGCCGGAGCGGCAAACGTGGCGCCCGAGGCGTTGGACGTCATGAGCGGGTTGCCAAATGCAGAAGACTGGGGGGCGGATGTCTGTCCTGCCGGTGTCGCGGATTGAAAGTCGTCGAAGTCGTCATCATCGTTGGCGGCGGCGGCGGCTGCCGCTGGAGCGGTGGTTGCTGACAGCGAAGCCAACCCAGAGCCGTTGGAAGGAGCTGCAGGAGCTGCAGAGGACGAGGAGGGTATGGGGTCGTCGAAGGAGAAGAGGTCGACTTCGGGCTCTTTCTTCTTTGGAGGCTCGACGGCAGCGGGAGCGGGCGTCGTCTTCTTGGTGCCAGCCCGTTCCGTTGTCTTGCGGCGTGCTGGCTCGGGGTTGTCATGTCCCTCGAACTCATCATACTCCTCGAACTGATCTCCGCCTCCCGGACGCCGGGAAGTGTCTCGGAAGTCGTTGCTCTCACCGCCGAACCCGCCTCCGTCACCATACACACCGCCAGAGTATCCTCCGAAGTTGGCGGAGCTGCCGCCGTAGCCGCCACTCTCGCTGCCAAAACCGCCGTATCGGCTGCTCCCGCCGCTCGAGAACCCGCCCCCGAGGCCCGCGCCTCCCTCGACGCCTGTGTATTTTGCCTTGTTTGCCCGGGCCTTCTTTCGCTCTGCTCGGATACGGTCGACGTCGCCGAGCAGATCAGTCAGCTCCTTGGCGCGATTCCGTACGTTGATGCCTTGGTCCTTGCCATTCTGATCGATGTAATGGAACTGGCGCAGCATCTTCAGGAGGGTAAGGTGGGATCGAGCGTCGTCAATAACACGCTCCGAGCCGTGCTTGATTAGATACTCGAGCAGCTGCAAGGCCTTGTAGATCTGTCTCCATTCCTCGGCGGCCTTTTCTGTGAATCGCCGGTAGATCATGGGCATGATCTCGTTGAGGGTTTGGCTGGGCGTGGAACAGCTGGTCAGCGATCTGTGACTGGCAGGCACTGCGGTGGATGAAGTCAATCATACTAGTTGAAGGTGCCATTGGCGATCTCTTGCATCAGCGACGAGGATGCCCCCCACGGCTCGTTGTTCGTGGCCTCGCGCACCTGTTGTCGTCGGGTTAGCAATGTAAGCGTTGGCGCAGGGCCCACTGTGGTTGTTGTTGTACCTTGGACTCCATCTCGGTGTAGTTCATGACGGCTGTTCGCTTGGGTGTTAGTAGTCATCGAAGGCGTGGGCATCCATCGTAGTAAATCACTCACCATTCTGGACCTTGCGCACTCCTGCCTTGATATCATACAAGGTCAGGTTAGATACGGTGTCCTTGAGGCTGTTGAGATCCATCTTGGCGATTGGTTGCAGTCCTGGCGCAGAGAGTGTCGTCAAGTATAGTATGCCGAACTTGGTGGCAATGCGACGGGGTGAGGATGTCGGAGCTGGGCAGCTTCCTCTGTCAGTCTGCTTTCGGGGACGGGGACGGCGACGGTGTCTGTGCCTGTGGTGCTGTTCCCCAGAGTGCCCTGCCGAGCACTCTCAAAACGGCCCCTGGAGTGTCGGCCCAAGGAGCGTATGTTAATGGACTCTGACTAAGACCAAACTCGCCCTCCCTGCCTCCCCTAACCCTCATCGCACAGACAACCACCCAGCCCACCCTGCACATTTAAAGACAGTGGACCAGCACTGAACGCATCTGTTCAACGCCCGCCAATTCAAATACACAGTAGTCTATTTCTTGCAATACGTAAAGAAGAATAATCAGTAACTAGATATCGATATATTCCTAACAATCCAGCATACCTAGGTAGCTCGTAGACACTGGAGGACTCGATGAACAGCTTGGAGTGAGGGCTACAGCTGAATAATCGCCACCCTAACCCGTCCGGGTTACACACCTGATCCAAGCTACATGCGCAGGCGGAGCTTCTATTCCCCCTGCGCTCTTGTGCAGCTGTTCAGGAGCCCAGGAGATTGCAGTCAGGCTTCTTTAGAGAAGTGGGTCGTAGGCATGGAATAGTGATGTCGTTCATTATAAAAAATGATGATTTTCTGGATGGCAGAGACACAGTCTTGTCTGCGTGGTCGAGGTAACTGTCGGCTTGTTGTTGCCTCAGGCCAGCCCGTCCAAGCTGTCCTGGACAATGACGACCCCTGGTGATGTCGTCTACGCTCATCTGAAAAAGTTTGTCCCGCCAGCTTCTCAATGGGTTGACAGCTAGTTTCATCCACGACAGCCATCCTCTACGCCCTCGATCCGGCCTGTATCTATCCACTTGGTATTCTTGGTTGTATTTCTAGTTGTGTTTGATACTCAAAACACACCAAACAGGTACGTTGAACAGCTCTTATTGTACCGTACCTTGCTCTGTTGTTACTGGCCCCAGTGGACAGACAGCTCGAGCTCGCCCACAGCTCCTGTGGTTCCGAATCCCACGATTGAGGTGGACATGTCGGCTCAGTGGCTGTTTGGGAGGAGGCTTGTGGTCACAGCAACCGGCTGCTCTCGCTCTCTCTCGCTCTTCTGTCGTGCCCAGCGTACAATGACGACTGCTGGACGTCTGAGGCTTGCATGGGCTTGCTTACTCTCACCCAGTTTCCGACCTGGGAGATGAGCTACATCTACCTCGGCGGGCGGGCGTGACAGAGCGAGTGTCTGGGCTTGTCTCAAGAGGGTCGGCCTGTTGAGTTCTCCACAGATCTCGATCCCGAAAGCCACCAACAACACACTGCCCTGACCTGCCCACCGAGCTTCCATGGCTGCTGTAGCTCGTCGGGGGCTTGTGGGTGTCGGGTTGCCTAGGCTCGATGCTGCAAACAGCCGACAAGAGGGGCGTGGGCGTGGGCTTCTCCTGCCGATCTTGGCCCGTCTGCCCAGAGAGCCTTGCCCCCCTGAAACCGCTCTCTCCGTTCTTTACCCTTGGTACCTAAGTACGTGTGCACCTGGGCAGGTAGTACCTCGCAGGCAGCTACACAGACAGGGTACCTGACCCGAGCTGAGCTGAGCGGGTGGTGAGGCAAGCTTGTCCTGGCCCAGGTGAAGCTTTGCCTGCCTTGCTTACTTGCCCACCCTGCCTGCTTACTTTGGTATACTCGATGCCTACCTAGGTAGGCTAGGTACTTTGGTGCGCGTGGGGGTGTGTCGGCACCCTACGTGATGATGCTCGGGCTCTGAGCCTCGTCTCGCTGCGCTTTTCCGCCTGCTCTCTGCTGCCCTCAGCTCTCGCCTCTCTCGAGAACCCCGCCACGCTCGTCTGCTTATTGGGTGCATCCCTGCCTGCCAACTTGCGCGACAAACCCCGTTTTGCTAAAACATCACATCATTCGCCCAGATCCGTCATGGCTGCCCCGCTCTGCATGCCCCGCGTTATTACTTCCAGCTTCCGAGCTGCTGTTGCCCCTCGATTTTCTCCCTCTTCCACCCCCAGCTTCGTCAACAAGACTTCTCCTTCAATCCTTTCTCCCTTCCATCAACGAACAACTGCCTTCAGCTCTGCCCGGTTCTTCTCATCAACATCACCCATCATGTCTAAGGTGTAAGTATTCGATCCCATCACCATCACCATCGGCTGTCGACCCTGCTACCCCTCCAGTCCCAATCTGCCTTCTCCTGGCCCTGCTGGGAACTCTCGACACTAACACACCCCATTCTGCAGTCACTTCGAGCTCGAGTGGGAGGGTCCCGTCCTCGACAGCAGCAACAAGCCCACCAAGGAGGTCAAGGGTAAGCAACATCCATCTGAGTATCCCTTGTACTGCCATGTGCTTCGCATCAATCCTCTTGTTCCCCCATCTCTCGGGCTGTGCTATTACCTCTTCCTGCACAACACAACTTCTCATGGCCCGGTACTACGGGCCCGCCCAATTGCATGCTGGAAACCGTTCGATCCTTCTGCTTCCTTGCTACCCCTTCTGGTGCCATATAAGAAGCGTTGCTAACATCCAGCCCCAACCTTGAAGTCCAGTCGGGCGTGATTAACTTCAACCTCTACGACGACGTCGTCCCCAAGACCACCAGAAACTTCAAGGAGCTCTGCACCGGTGAGCAGGGCTACGGCTACGCTGGCTCTGCCTTCCACCGTGTCATCCCTGAGTTCATGCTTCAGGGTGGTGACTTCACCCGCGGCAACGGCACTGGTGGCAAGTCCATCTACGGCGAGAAGTTCGCCGATGAGAACTTTCAGATCAAGCACACCCGCCCTGGTCTGCTGTCCATGGCCAACGCCGGCCCCAACACGTACGTCACCCGTACTGCCAGGACCCATCCAGGTGTACTCTCTTTCCGAACATGAGCTAACAGGTCCAAACCAGCAACGGCTCCCAATTCTTCATCACCACCGTCGTGACCTCCTGGCTGGACGGCCGCCACGTCGTCTTCGGCGAGGTTGCCGATGACGAGTCTTTCAAGAACGTCAAGGCCATCGAGGCTGCCGGTTCCTCCAGTGGTGCCATCAAGTATGGCAAGAAGCCTACCATCGTCAAGTCTGGCGAGGGTCATAAGTCCCACTAAGCGATTTGCATGGAGGGAGTTGGGCGCGGCTCGGACCGCGGGTTATCACCACCAACAATCAATATGATGGTGGCTAGATGAGCCAATGAACTGAATGATAGGTCTCTCTGAAACCTTGGACAGTTAGCTTAGTGCTATTCTGGGCGTAGGCAACTCAAAATAAAAAAAAAAAGGGATTTGCTCTTCTCCGACTGTGATCATCATTCATGCATGTGTCTTTCAGGCAGCGTGGCCGTAGTTGACTTGACGCTCTCGTCCAAACTATGTTGGCGCTGATGACCCCGTCTGAATTATTTGGACCAACTCGACGCTGTCACTGACCACAGGATGCTGGGGCAATTCTCGCTGCGCGTTTTTGGCTGCGTCGCAACATGGCGATGCTTGTGAGTGGCCCCATAATAAATAATACAGTCTTGAACCAAGAGCCAAGAGCCTTCTGAACTCTTTCGGTGGCTACGGGATACCTTGAATAATCCATCCTTGAACGCCGTTCCATTTACCAACCGAATGCAGGATATGCAAAATGTAAAACCGCTTCCCACCCGTCCCTCGGTTGGGTGTATTCGCTTTTCGCTCCCGGAATTATATATACACACCGGCCTGGCCCCTCGCCATCTCCTACGGGTAGACACAACATTATCTGCCCCAGCGGATTACATGCTCAGTCGCCCAGCCACCTCTGGAAGTAGACGCAATTGGCCGGGTTGACGGGCCCGCCTTCCTCACACAGGTCAAAGACGGGGCACCGGCCGCACGGCGCCTCGGTGAGGCCGTTGCTCATGGGGCCCGCGCCCATGTCCTGGGCCTGCAGGTCGAGAACGTCCTCGTCCATGCTGTGGTCGCGCATGAGCGCCGTCAGCGGCGTCGGGTCGACCCTCGCGGCGCGCACCGTCCGGTACCCCTTGACCTTGCCCACACGCACCGGCTCCACCAGCCCGTCGGCCACGAGCACGTCCACCAGCTGCTGCACGTCGGCGATGCCCAGGGTCGTGTTGTTGGTGATGCCGCTCGCGGAGATGAGCTCCGCGATCTGCCGCACCGTCGGGTACGCGTTGTACCCCGCGGGGAGGGGCAGCAGCTGCGTGCGCCTCGGCTCGCGGGGCCGCCTCTCGCGCGAGGCCGGCGCGGGGTCCTCGCCCGACATGTCCTCTGCGGCGCGCTTCTTGCCCTTTGCTGCCGCGACCGCCTCCTTGTCGCCCTTGAGCACGCCCTTTTTTGGCTGCTTCTCCTTGTGCGCGCTGTGGACGCTCCGGTACGTGCTCTGCCTGGTGATGAAGTCGAAGATGACCTTGAGCAGCTCGGAGATGAAGGCCTCGTCCAGGTTGCTGTCCGTGTACCAGGGGCCGCCCGTCGCCTTCTCGGATGGCCGCAGGCTGGACTTTATGTACATCTTCTTGTTGGGGTGCTCCACGCTCTTCATGTCCTTGATGTAGCCCTTGGACTCGAGGAACTTGAGGTGCGACTTGAGGACTGAGTCGTGCATCTGCAGCCTCGCCTTGAGGGTGCGCGACCAGATCCCGTCCGCACCCGCGTCGTCAATCATCTCGTACACCATCGACTGCTCCCTGTTGAGCGCCCGGTACTTGACGGCGTCGGCGGCCTGCCGCCACTTCCACAGGTAGCCGCCGCCCTGCCGCGCCACCGAGATGAGGAGCCGGTCGTTGATGAGCGCCTGAAGGACGCGGAGTAGGGTGTTGGCGTCATCGGTCACGCCGAGGGAGAGGAGGTCTTCTTGGCTGAAGAGCCGGGTCTCGTCGCCGTGGTGCTGGCATGATTCGTAGAGGGCATCCTTCAGGACGCTGAGTTTGGCCGGGTCCGCGTCCGACCCGGACGGGGAGACGGCGGCCATTTTATGACTTTTCGGGGGCTATCGCGGATTCGAGGGGTAGTTTGGGAGGTGAAGTCGTAGGTCAAGTCGGGGGTCAGAGTCGAGGTCTGGTATGGGAGGTGAGTCACGCGCCGATGGAAATTGACATGGTCGGGTGGTTTGCTGTGCAGGAAATGTGTGATTGCTGATAAGATTGTCTAGGTGGCCACGAAAGAGCGAATGGAAGACGTTGTTTCAGCTCTGATATGGATGCTTGGAGGTCTGTTCGTACTTGTAGGGCGGTGGGAGTCGTCGCGCAACATCTAAATCCAGAGAGCTTTGGCGAAGGAGAGTCATTGTCACTGAAGCCCCGCGAAATTTACTGCCGCTCTGGGGTCGAGCAGCAGCCGCCGATCTTCAGCTAACCCCACACCGCCTGCCGTTTGTGGAGGGCCAATTGGACAGTCTTCAGTGCTGCCCAGGCTCCGTCACATGTCTGCATAGCATCTTCACTTCATACATTTCCCAGCCTCCATTCTCTTCTGGGCATTCTTCCTCTTTATGTTTCACTTTAACGGAATATAGCTTGATGTTATGTCCGCTCCTCGAAACAGAATTTGTATGCACTTTACCGTGACTATAGTTTAAATAGACTTATGATTATAATTTTTGGATTTCTCAAAAGGTGATGGAGTGGTAGCCACGTGCTAGCACATGGGCGTCCTCACAATGTTCTTGAGCATGGTCGACTTTTGGTGTAAGCTATCTCACACAATGCAATTACTGCGGACGACACTCACCTGCAACAGGAGATGAGAACATGAGCAGCACAAGTTGGTCAGACCGAATTCGATGGAACCCAAATAGGATTTTTCACTCCTGTGAATGGAGGGGATGACAGTATATGAAAGCCGCTAGAAATTCGGATGCCCAAAAACCCACAGTCAACCACTCCTAAACCTACAACCCCTAGACCTACAACTCCTAGACCTACAACTCCTAGACCTACAGCGCCTATACCTATCACATCTACACCAACACCTACAGTACTCTCACCAATTGACAAGTATAACATATATGTTCCAGTGGGCCTACGCTTTTTGATACGTTCTAGGGGTTGAAATAGCCTAGTGGGTATAGGTTAGGTGTCTGTATTTGGGGTCTTGTAATTTGGCCTGCGTGCGATCATTGTTGGTGTGCCGGTGGGTGGTCATGTCCAGTGATGTATACATCAAAGTCTTCGAGCTGGGACCTTCTCGCTACTGCCCCAGAGGCTTTGGGTCGTGTCCCTGACTTTTCTACATGAGCTGGTGCCTGTCCATGAAACTAGCTACACGAGGTTTGGGCATCATCAGCCTGTCTTCTCAAACCACCACGCCTGATGACCTACCGGCTATTCCAAACGACTAGTTGTGGAACTTAGTCGCCTGTTCATCCGAACACCAGCTTGAAGAAAACTTACACGACGCTTGCATAAAGTCTTTGGTCTAGAATCTGAGCTGAGCTGCATACGTTTTTGGCCCAGGCACTCGACTGACCACTTGCAATGCTTACTTCCAACGTTTCTTCCGCCTTCCCTCGATGTTCAACCATTTCAACACATAATCCCTTCATTCAGTCTTGCGTTGCTTCTCGACCACCGTTCTTTTCCTTTCCGGAGACGCACGGGAACCATCGCCTTGTCAAATCCCCCCCCCCTGCTACTCGCCGCTGAATCCTTCCGATGTCTTGAAGGCGCAGTCGCCTTTTGACTCGAGTTTCCTCCGCTTGGGATTCTGATATTCTTTTCCTCTGCAGCGTCATATTCATTATCCGTACACCAGAGCGTCAAAGCTTCTCATATGATAAGAGCAACCTCCGAAATTTGCTCTGTTGCACTCGTGAGTTATCTTGTCCTGCTCCCAAGCTCACCTCAATTTCGTCTGATATCTGTGGGTTTTCCAACACACCCCCCCCCCAAAAAAAAAGAAAAACATAAACCTCTCAAGCGGGTGACGATCCCTTCCACTCCCCTTTAATTTGTGACACCATCAATCTACCTAGGTACTAACCACAAGTGGCATTCTATCGACAGACGGCTCCGCACACCAATTACTATGGCTCAGCAATACTCCCCGGCCGCCGGCATTGAGACAGATGATACCTGGACTTTGAGCTTTTCGGCCTCCGCTCCCATGAGTTTCCACGGTAGTGAAGCGACGATTGGGAGTGAAGCCACGACCGTCGAACACCTAGCTGTCTCTCACAGTTGCCCCAACCAATTGCTGCTGCCAAACACGATGGCAATCCCTTCACCCGACATGACTACCTCTCACATATATCATGGAACACAGCAAAATGAAGAATTGACTGTGCTCTCTGACGTTGTGGTCCGCCAGAGCGCTCAAGCACCTCCGCAAGGTGTCAACCACGATGAGCACGAAATCGAGATGTCTTGCGCAAACGAGGAGCAAGACCGCAGTGTGCCCCAAACAGTCGAGCCCGCAGATTCTGTTGCGGAGATTGCAGAGACGCAGAATGATGTCTCCTCCGAAGACCTATCGGAAGAGGACATGAGTGACGGAGCTGAATCCCGCATGTCGCCTCAGCCGGAGGACGATATTAACCGTCTGGACAAATACGCCTTCAACTGTGCCGGAAAAGCTTATGACCATCAAGTTCCTCAGAATTTGACTAGTGGTATCACCATCTTTGCAAAGAAGGTGACGGCAACCATCACCCTCCTACAGTACCTCGAATCGGTCGAGAACCAGGCCGGAAATGAGGTGTTCCCCAGTCTCGTACCTCACGAGGAGGAGATAAAACGCAAGACCAGGAAGGTCGAGTGCGTCTGGGTTGGAATGCTACCCAACCCGCAAACTAAGCACAAGCACACTACATCTGCCTCTGCTTCCGTGAAAGACGAGCCACAGCCTAACCCCGTAACCCCTACATTGAAGAACGGCAAGGACAAGACCATAGAGGCACAAGTCGAGGGAAGATCCGATACTGCAAAGAAGACACAACAGAGGTTGAAGAAGGTTCAGTCTATTATCGACATTGAGGACGCTCAGCTGGACGTCTTGCCATACGCTACCAATGCCCTCCGCGTTGTCGCCAAGAAGCAGACCAGAAATGTCAAGACATGGCATCTTTACGCCTTGGCTCTGTCGGAGGACGGCTCGAAGTTATGCCAAGGTTGGAAGGTCGGTTTTGATGATGTGTTCTTCTTCAAGCCCTTCCGCGACGATACTGCGGCGGGTCTCATGAAGCGAAGACTCGCCTCGGGGAACAAAATCACGGCTGCGACCTTCCCAGCCAAAACTGCGCCAGCTCCTGCCCCCCAAGCTTCTGCTTCGGTGCAGCAACCGGCGGGCCTCGTCCCGGTTCCGTCGACACCGACACCAGGCGATCTGCCGAGCCCCAAGTCGTCTGGCAGAAAGGGAGAGGCTTCCAATGACTTGCCTGATGAAACTGTGTGCCAGAATTTCAAGGATGAAGAGGTGCTTGGTCAAGATGATGACCACACTCAGAGCTTGTGTGGCCATCTTGAGGACGCCAACGGTTCTGATGAACTCAGCCAGCCAGCCCCTGACCTTGACTCGGGAGATCTGGATGCGCCTCAATCGACGGGGGCACAGCCGAAGCCGATCACTACTGTCGGCGACGACGGGGAAGAGGACGCCTACCCCGACCATGCTGTTTCTGCCGACAACGCGTCTTACAAGGACTTCCTCGACCACATGGTGCGCGAGCTCTCCGTCGTTCAGCCCGTCGAGACTCCTGGGCCGCATGGGATTGTGGCTGGAAGTTCTTCGGGGGAGAAGAGAAAGAGGGTCGCCTTCGATCCTGGCTGCGGCGACGTCGCGAATACCCGCAGAAAGACGGCTGGCCGCTTCATGGGCCCTAAGGATGCCCAAGGCGGCTTGGAGAGTGAGGGGTCCCCCGCCTCGTTCGTTCTTCAGCAGCAGACTGGCCACTTTGCCAGCAAGATTATGAATAAAATCGACAAGATGGTGGAGCGGGGGGACGTGGCGGGCCTCCGCCAGTGCGCCACGATGGTGGAGTGCATCGAGAAACGCGGCTGCCCTGGCCCGAAGAGCGCTTTCGCACCATACCTGAACGCCACGTCCAAGAGGGACGAGAACCCGCGGGCTTGCAATGATAAGCTGCGGGAGATTCTTGTTAGTCCTTCCCCACTGGCCCCAGCCTACTTGAAAGAAGCAAGTGCTTACTAGCTCCTTGCAGGACCTCTTCCCGGACCTCGAGGACGTCGACGTTGACAACCACGTCCTTGCCTGGCTGATCACTGGTCTCCGGCTCACAGGCCAGTCAATCGATATCGGCCTCCTTGAGCCTTGCATCAGATCCTTCAGCTGTCTGTACAAGGAGAAGTTCGGAGAGACAGCCAACCACCATCCCACGGTGGGTAAAGGCGACATTATTGACATGGTCTGCCGAGCACGGGACGACGCAGAGAAGATGGTGAAGAACATCCCTCTCAACGCAGAGTCAAAGGTATGGGTGCCCCATTTCTGGGTTGATCCTTGGCAAGGCTGAGTCTGTCGGATTGACTAGACTTCCCGCGCCGTATCCAAGAAGCGGCGTTGAGGAAATTCCGTACACGTTGGGCTGGTTTTGCTTGGGCCGGAGGTGGTTTTGGGATCTGTCTTGCTTCACTCGACTCGAGTGGTCTGGAAAGTTTCGGGACTTGATGGGCAGTCCTAATGGTTCCGCTCACCCCTTTGCGATGGTTTATCTTCACGCGGAGTTGGGCTTGCATCAGGAAGCGCCCGAGGTAGAGGATGAGTGGGTTACAGGAGGAGAATACATATGGGAAGAGGGTGTGTGCCGAGTCCTTGCGAGACTCCTTGCTACGCCTTCTCGGGCACCAAATTGGCGACACAGGCTGATTGAGGGGCATCACAGAAGGTAAATTCTCGGCCTACCGATGTGGTTGCCCATTTAGATCTTCAATGCGACGATGATTTCCCATGCGTGGGCTCAGCTTTCTTTACAGAAAAAAAATGCTAACAGGACAGTCTGCCGAGATTCATTTCAAGGTTTGCCATCCATTTCTTTAGTGTACCGACTTGGAAGTGTTGATCATTGCAGGCTTACGCTCATGACATCAAGCTTCCAACACAAGGGTGCAAGACAGCATCAATGTCAGTTGTACCTGACATCACACGTAATACCCACTTCTACTTCCTTGGACCTTACTAGTTCCGATTTCCATACTCGTCGAATAATAGCAGGCTAATACTCAATACTTCAATTTTCAAGCCCCCCGCCTCGTCTTCCAAAGATGGCCCTGAATGGTTTTCACGAAAGCCTTGTATATCTGTGCTAACCTCGGTGCTCCCCCCCTTTTTCTTTTCTTCTTTTCTTTTCTCTTTACTTTTCTTCAATTTGCAAGACTGTGTCATACTCAGACTATGCACCGTCTCGTCAGATGGGATGACATATCTGGCCGTAGCACGGGCTGTGGAGGACCAATTTCATAAGTGATTCCGTGGACGACTCTCGCTGAATCCTTGTGCCAAGAAGCCCAGGTGCCGTTTTCCGACTCGTTACGCAACGGAAGTCTCAACCAAGTTTGTGCAAATTATGAAGTGCTAAAAAAGCCCATAAGCCTCAGCGTGAGCACCGAAGACCATAGGACCTCATGCCTGGACTATTTAAAGTTATCAGGCAGTGCGACGAGTTCAATCGAACCAGCCATGCTTGGCGGGGCGAGCATTTGGAATGGCGTCCACGGTTCTGTTGTGTTATGGACACAAAATATTTCAGACAGAAGTTAGCCCTCCTCACCCTGCTTCTACACTCACAATAAACATTCACCATGAGTTTACTCGGGTATGAAAGCCGCCCCCTCTCAGTATGCCTGTCCTGCTAGCTAGCAACTAGGAAATCCTATCGGTCCGTTCAGCAGTCAACGAGCGCTCATCGTCATGTCGTCGCACGACGGCGCTAGCGGCAGGGCGACCGAGTACCTATAGTCCAAAGCCTTTTGGCCTCGAACCAGAGGTTATCGAATTGGTTATCAAGCAGGTCAGAATAGGAGAGGCCTCTCGGACACACGGCTTGTACCCGAGGAGTTAGATGAGCCTGCCGCGGAAGAGCTTCTCTGGGATGTGTTTGTCTCTCGGGGCAGCCCACAAGATTTGGAAGGGCACCATCCAGGACGACAATATCCGCCAGATACCCTGGCACGCGATCATCCAGACGCACTCAGACAACAGGGAAGACAGCTCCGGCGACGCGAGGGAGGACGAGGAGATTGACGACACTTCCGAGGACGTGGAATACAACCAGTGTGGGCCGGCCCAGGACCACAGCCGGGCCGAGCTGCGGAGCTTCCCAGACCATCTCTGCCCGGACTGGCTGGAGCCCGCCTCCGGTAACCTCAAGGCCTTGTCTGTCTACAACGACGTGGATAATTGGGGCCCGATGCCGGGCTAGTTACTTCACGAGACTCAGGTCTGGAGCCCCTATCTCTTGGGCTAGACACGTTCGCGGACGACAGCGACCTCGACTGGATCGTCGCCATCAGTCCGCTCAAGAAGCTTATCCTGCACGACTGCATGATTGCGTCGTGGATGACCTTCGGCCTCAACAACGAATGATCCCCTCGCCTTGGATGCCTGCGGACCAAGATGGGTCCCTGCAATCCTTGTTCGACGGCGGGCCGTCCCCTCATGATGTCCACGAGGAGGCACTGGAGGAAGGCCGGAAGAGCTTGGATGGGCTGTTGGACAAGGTCGGGTGGCCGAGGGGGATGGGCGGTGGCGAACTCTAGACGTAGAACAAGCGTCGGCTAAATCAAAACTCCCCGAGCGAGAATTATGGAACTGATGATCGACCCTCGGCAGACTCCACTGCCTGTGATTGCCAGACCGCTCAATTGTACTCGGTGGGGATTACGGATGCCTGGCGCCTCATTCCCACCTCACCCACGGCCATCTCTTATCGAGCCAGTTTCTATGGCCGGGCTTCACGAGCCTTAGAAGTAGACAAGACAGTGGTGGGCAGGAATATCACCAAACAAACAAGGCTGAACAAGGTGTGGTGGGGGTGGGGGGGGTCAAAGATGTGGTATTGGCCTCGCAGAAATAGGATCTTGGCGACACTGCGAACTAACGATGCTCACAACGTGGGACCACGCCTTCTTTTGGTCATGTTTTTCGAAAAGTGTTTCTTGGAACAACCACAAGCCTTCACTTGACATGTAGCATGGTATCTATCTCATTACACATTAACCCCCCGTCCGTAAGTATGGTCGGTAATGGTGGTGTCCCAAGGCACACGCCCAGACGGGACAGCCCCTATGAACCACCCGTTCACACCCCTGTCCGCATCACCATCCAGGCTCCTACAGGGCGAGGGCGGCGAGGGCGGCAACACCGACCCAGCTGGCGACGACCTTGCCGGCGCCGGAGGTGGCGGCAGAGGACGAGGTCGAGCTGCTGGAGGCGCCGGTGCGGGTGGCAGAGCCGCTGGCGCTCGAGCCCTCGGAGGAGGAGGTGCCGGTGGCCGAGGCCGAGGCGGAGCCAGAGCTGGAGGTGCCGGTGGCAGAGGCGGAGGCGCTGCCGCTGCTGGCGGTGGACGAAGCTGTGCCAGTAGAGTCAGCCCGGGTGCTCGACGCCGAGGCGGCCGACGAGCCGGACGCGGGCGCGGACGCGGACGCGGGGGCGGAGGAGGAGGAAGACGAACTGGAGTCAGAGCCCTGGGTGATGTTGAACTGGTTCTGTACGGCGGGGGGGCATCAGCACGCGGATCCCAACTCGAGGACCTCACAGGCCTGGCGGCCCCGGGTGAGAGCTTACCGACTGGGCGTAGATCTGCTCGGTCTTGGTGCCGTTGGTGAAGTTGATGGTGTAGCTGTTGCCCTTGACGAGCTTGCTGCCGTCGATCTCGAAGGAGCCGTCGCTGGACTTGACGTCGGAGGCGAGCAGGATGTTGGTGGGCGGGTAGCTGGCCATGTTGGACAGGTAGATGTCGAAGGAGGGCTGGTCGGTGGAGACGGTGTCCCACTTGATGGTCTCCTTCTCGCCGGTGCTCCAGATGGTGCTAGAGTCGGGGGAGGTGACCTTGAGGGCCAGGGCGCCGGAGGCGAGGGCGAGCAGAGCCAGGGAGGAGACCATTTTGAAGATTAGCGTGGTGCTTGCTTGCTTGCTTGCTTGCTTGCTGGTTTGTTTGTTGGTTTGTTTATCTGGTTCCGGGAAGAAGAGAACAACAAGACAGATGCGCGAGCGAGTGACGAATAGCTGGAGGCAACAAGTAAGCGATCGTGAGCGTGTCGTTGGGACAATGTCTGGCGATGGGGAAGACGGGAAAAGAGGCCCTCCCTCGTCCCGGCGACGCGGATGCACGTTGACCTTATATCAGAGCCTATAGGATCAACAGAGGCGCATGGCTGTCAAGCGTCTGCCGTATCCCAAATTTAGCCCACGGTAGCTTCTTCCCCCCCTGCGAGTCAGGGGTTGGGCGAGGTGCCCGGCAGGGTTCAGCTGTCCTCGTGCAGATACGAAACGGCTGCTCATCAAATCGGCATTGGCCGACTTGCTGTTGATTCGTGTTTGTGGAGTGGCAGCTGGGGCCCACAGAGATGGTCTAGTGTGGTATACCTAGTGTAGTGTACGGAGTGGTGTACACCATACCGTCTGGCGTCGTCTGGCTTTTGCTTCCCGACCCCGGGAAAGAAGAGGAATGGGGCAAGGCGTGTGTGCCTGATGGGGAGCTGAGGGAGGAGGGCAAGACGCCGACATAGCCGAGAAAAAGGGGGCACCCAACCAGCCTGTATGTACGGAGGACACACTCCCTGCTTGGGGACTCCACGCAAGGACTCTGCTCGAGGGCTCCGGGGCCGTCTGGCTGCCATTGTGCTGCTTGCTGCACGATACAAGCCAACCCCCTCGGGACCAGGCCCCCAGGACAAATCAACGCGTGCGTGTGCGCGCCGAGGGCGAGAGCTCATGCCGTGCCAGCGGGCTCTCCACCACACTAGAGCCTTATCATGCATGCTGTGGAGATGAGGATGGGCTGGGACGTGGTGTGCTGTGGCTCGCCTGGCCGGCTGATTAGAGTTGATGTGACAAGCTGCAAGTGGAGGAGGATTCCACTAGCCTAAACAGAATCTTCCTTGCCCCTGGCGCTAGGACGGCTCGCCCAGTTCGTCTCGGGGTGTCCCCGGGCTGTCCTCACCCCACGAGGATAAGGCCCGAGATTAACGAGATTGACAGCGGGTCTGTGTGACGGTGGTGACCTGGCCCGCTGCACTCTTGCCTCGAACAAGACTCAGACCAATCCTTGCCAAGTTTCCCATTGTAATCATCACCCCAAAGCTTCTCGTCAGCACGCGCTCGTGATGGTCGGGTTTGCGCGCTGGAACAGGCAAGGATCTCTAGAGCCAGCGCCCAACACGGCCATTAGCCGGGAGCATCTCACGACGGCTGATAAGGATGATCCCTCCTCGCGCGAGCCTAATAAGAAGCACCACGATGACTCAGCCCGTCCCAGTCCCGCGTCCGCGAGGGCCTGGGAGGATGCCCCAGTTGCGCCACACGTCCATGCACTCGCGGGCATCCGGCCTGTTCTTCGCGGCCGAGATTAGGAAGGGCACTGGGCATTCTCCTCCCACCCGCGGCTCACTGGACAGCAGCCTGACACTGCGGACCTTTCCCGAGACACTGCAATGTAGGCCAGACCAGAGGGTTCGCATCGATTGCTGCAGTAAAAATAGCAGCCTCTGATAAACCCCAGTATATACTGTCGCGGGACGTCGCCTGTCTTAGACTCTTGTCTCGTAACGCCATCATGGATCCCACTATAAAAGCCCACTTGTGCCCACATCACCGCCTCAGCCGGGCCTCAGAACACCACATCACCTCTTCGATGGGGCTGCTCCCTTGCATGTGAGACAGACTAAGCCTTACGAGACATGTCCATTTATGTACTGCATTCAATATATACGCCTGCGAAAAGGAAAAAACAAAAAAACCAAAAAAAAACCAAAAAAACCAAAAAAAAAACCAAAAAAAAACCAAAAAAAAACCCAAAAAAAAAACCAAAAAAAAACAAAAAAAAAAAAAAAAAAAAAAAAAAAAAAAAAAAAAAAAAAAAAAAAAAAAAAAAAAAAAAAAAAAAAAAAAAAAAAAAAAAAAAAAAAAAGCAAGACTGTCCCACTGCCTTCATCCCCATCAGAACACCTGGAACTTCCTCTGAGCAGCTGTCGTCGCGTTGATAATACCAAACCAGGCCATGTCCTGGTCTCCCATTACCGGTACCGTGTGCCCGATACCCTCGCCATAAATCCCCACGACATTTTCTCCATACACATACTTGGTGTACACGGCAGAAGGCGTATGCTCCAATGTCTGCTCGGGTACATCCGGGTATCCAAACACGCCTGTCCACTGCTTGATGGTCTCATTGAAGTTCTACACAGATCTCGTCAGCTCGCGCGCAAAAAGGGCACCATGGGAGGTGATTGCTTACCGGGGGCAACAGGGCCTGGTCTGCGCTGCCATGGAAAATCAACATCTTCGGCCTCGGACCAGTGTAGCCCGGGTACATGGCCAGTGCCGTGTCCGCCCACTCCTTCTGCGCGTGGATGCTCAGGCCCTGCGAGCACGTCGAGTTCCAACCATCCACCGTGCCCGTGTAGAAGCAGCCCGCTGGCACCCCAGAGTACACCGTCGCCGCCCTGAACACGTCCGGGTACGCCGCCGCCAGGACGTTGGTCATCATGGCGCCGGAGCTGCTCCCCGTCACGAACACCCGCGACGCGTCCGCGCCGTAGGTCCTGATGGTGTGCGCCACCATCTCCGCGATGGAGCTCGTATCCGCGCCGCCGCCGTGGGTCAGGGCCGCCTGCGAGGAGACGTCCCAGCATGTGCCATTGTACGGGGACTCCGGGTAGATCACGTAGAAGCCGTACTGCTCGGCCAGAGCTGGGTAGGGCGTGGCGTCGAAGTAGGCTTGCGCCGTGCCTGTGCAGAAGTGGATCGCGACGACGATGGGGGCGTTTGAGTTGTTTCCTGCGGAGCTTAGGGAGTCTGGTGCATACAGATACATCTTGGTCCCAGATGTATTTGGTCCGAAGTCTGTAACCTGCTGGAGTGACGCCGCTTGGGCGGTCGCCGCCAGGGCAGCGGCGCCTGCGATAAGTCGTGCGAGGGAAGCCATCTCAGTCGCTATGCTGTGTCCTGTCTGAATGATTGGGACGATCTGGCAGTTCTAGATCCACAGATCAACCAGTGTTTCCTTTTTCGCCACTGGGGGGGGGGGGTTCCTTTGAAGAAAGACACAGGAGACATCCACCAATGGAGTCAGCTGCGTTTGTGCCACTGCGGCCTCCGTCATGGAAGGTCAGGGGTCGAGGTCTTCAGGGGCAAGAGTCAGTCACCACTGCTTGAGTTCGTCGGATGGTTTGCTACGAGCACTGCAATATGCACTTACCCCTGTTGGGCAGCCGAAAGATCAGGGCCCAGGCCTGGGAATCCGGGAGGCGCGGCATCAATTGTTCAGTGTCCTTCTGTGCTTCCACTGACTTGGCCCCGGGCAAACCAAGCGAAAGTTCATGGCATTGTGGGGGGCTCACTCCAAATTCATGGGTGATGCATCTAGTTCTGCCCCTCGATGCAAACTGTTGACTTTCGAAGACCGCCGGTCTGCACCGGGGTCTGGCATGATGTGTATCGGCCCCTCCTCCAGACGGATTTTGCATGCGATATTTTGCTGCTGCGCCTGTCCCAATTGGAGGCTGGCCGCCCATTGGTTGAATAATGCATGGATGTAATATCGACAAGAACCTACAACCGCAACACGGCTGATTCCGGCCCCTGAAAATGATTCCAAGAGTTGATGAGATTTTTGCCCCCGAAAGCAAAGGTCCAGGTAGATAGTTGCCATGCGGCTAATTCAACGTTGAACTAAGCTCCAGGTAGGGCATTCGGCCAGGGTACGGGGAGCCACAGTATCACTACCAGGGGCTTTTGGTTCTCCCTCGTCAATTTCCGCCGCAGTTGACTAGAGGTATCCTTTTTCCATGCCACGACGCGGAACATGATCTCAACGCAGACGTAAATCTGTAGCAGGGAAAACTCGTACTGTGACATGACATTCATGGCCTCTTGCTGACGAGCGATGGCTGCAAGTTGACTGTAAGATCTGCCATTGGAAAGGGTGAACTTAAATATCCCTCGGCGATCCAGAAGAGTGAGTTATAATGGCAATCTGACAGCAGGCCCACCACGGAGTGCTGATTCAGTCCGGTGATTTGATTCCGTTTAGTTTCGAGCATGGTCGGCTGGACGCTGGACTGGGAACTACGGGTGCTCGATTGAACTGGTCACAGTGTAGAACTTGATAAGAGGGCTGGCTGACGGCTGGCCTATGGCAGTTAGTGTCTACTGATACCATCCAAGAGAATCGCTGATACTACCACTGTGACTCAGTTTGGTTGGCTGCCATCCCATGACCCGGGCTGGCACTGCTTTAGTGAGGGTCGTCACCGAATATCTGATTTAATCCAGGAGCACCACGACAGCGAATGAAAGGCGTCTGTGACAGCACGCCGACTCGGCATAGAGAAACACTGGGTGAGTCTTGAGCTTCGTGGCCCTTCCTTTCTCTGCTTGTCGGGAGCTAGTATGATCTCATTTCCAGACCACGTTGTCCAGTTCACCTGTGAGTGCCGGGTAATGTCCTGAGACCATCAAATCTGGATAGGATGGATTATATCTCCACCGGAGCCAGGTTGCATCTTCATCTTGAGACACAAGGGCGGGAGAGACAGAGCGAGCACATGCTTTCATTCCCGCGGCTGTAAAATGCAGCCCCAGGTGACTGTTTCAGCCAGCCTCACACTATTCGTCAGAATTCCCCAGCGAAGAGGACACAACGGCGACCTCAGAAGAGCATGACAGCCCTTCCCCAGACCTTCAGCCCCTCAGCCAGAGTCCACTCCGGCCCAAGCTGGCCCCTCCGCGCCCACACTTCCTCCATGACGCGCAGCGCAGCCGCGATGGTCCCAAAGCTCGAGAGTGGACCCAGCGCCTCCACCATGGAGCGAAATATGCCCTCTTCTTCTGGGAGCGCAAGGCATCCCGTGACGCAAAACGGCCAGACGACGGAGCGCACAGAGACGGGCGCGGGGCTAGAGGTGAGCAGGGCGATCGTGGCAGCCACGCTGGCGCGAACCTCGGGGCAGGAGGGCTGCCAGCCCGACACGACGGTGGAGAGGTATGTGAGTGTGGCGCGGGCCCAGATCAGGCTGGTCCAGGTGGTGCTCGATCCTGGGATGATGGGCAGGCCGACGTTGTACTGGGCGATGAAGTCGATGGGGCTCACTGCGGCCGCCGGGGCAGCGGCGGCGGCGGCAGCACCGACGCTGCCCCACTCCTGTTCCAGGTATTCGATCAGAGTACGGAGGGGTGTATCAATCTGTGATGCGCGCGAGACGAGCTCTACCATGGACAGCGATGCTGTCCTTGTCATTTCCTTTTTCCAGGCGTGCAGGTTTGCCACCTGAGCCAGGAGGATGATGACAGGGTTCTTGACGCCAACCACGCTCTCGAGGTTGATCTGCGGGCCAGTAATGTCAATGCCGGCAGAGCTTCCCGAGACAGACTCGAGTAGGATGCTGTGAAAACTATACAGCCTTGGAGTTTTCTCCAGCGTCGTAGCAGAGACGACATCCGCAAACAGTAACAGTGCTGTGAAGAACCTCATGGCCGCCTGGTCAGAATTATGAGGATAAGGGTCGCCCGACTGCGAATAGCCCAGCGTGGGCATCTGCGAGCCCGCACCAAGCTGCGCCGTTATCGAGTGCCAGCAATAGCGCTTCGCGTCGCCCTCCCCGCTGGACCCGTGGTGCTCCAAGATCTGCTCGAACATGACAAAAGCCCCTTCCAGGTGCACCATCCAGGTATCGACGCAGGCCATCTTCCGGGTGACAGCGACCTCGAAGAGGACGAGCTGGACGATGCTCTCCATGATGCGCGCGCTCTCGACCAGGTCCGACCCGACGCCCTTCTGGTTCACCGTCGCGACGTCGTTCTGCAGCTCCTTGAGGGTGAGCTCGTGCTGCTTCTCCAGCTCGGAGCGGTTGTGCTCGCGGCAGAGCTCGTGGCCCGAGATCAGGTTGTCGGTGGCGACGGCGAAGAAGTAGGTCGTTAGGGAAAGGGCCGAGTGCAGGAGGGTCCTCTTCCGCATCAGTAAGATCAGGAGCCACCCCCGGCCGGACTGGAGCAGGGGTGGCCGGTAGAAGGGGAAGAAGAATGGGACGACATAGTCGAGGTACATCGTGAGGAAGGTGAGCTCACGCTCGTCGAGGCTGTTGTAGGCCACTGAACTCGCGGAGATCGCTGATGCAATGCCTGGAATTGCCGTAGGAGGGGCAAAATTATGGCCCTGAACGTACATGCCGCCGTCCGCCGGTAACGATGTGCCCAGGTCGGAGGTCGTGGATGGAGAGGTGTGGTTATTTGTTCCGCCAGGCGAGGAGTTCTGCGGCGAGCCCCAGGAACTGCTCGCTGATGAGGCGCCGTGGTCAGGACCCACAGACGCACCCTTCTTGCTGTCATCGTGACGGCTGGTGGAGGTCACGTCGGGAACAGCGTCAGACATGGTCAACTCCTCAATGCCACCAGTCAGGTACTTTCTCTCCCTCCTCCAGGCAGCCTTTTTCTTGACCTCTAGCTTGACCTCCTCAGCCTTTTCGGCCTGCCTCTCGCCGCCATCCATCCACTCCGGCTTCTCGTCGCTGTAGAGGCATGATATTTCGAGCGCGTCGCATGCTGCGCAGCGAGGCCGAGCCTCGTCACATTTCTTCCGGCGCAGACGGCACGTCCAGCAGCCGTCTGAGCTGCGTGCCAACGGTTTGTTGGCCATGTTGCGGAATGTAGTCTTCACATTGCGGGCCCACATTGCTCACTGGCTGGTGTCAGAGTGAGCAACTTCCTTGGATCTATGTCGCGGAATAAAAGAGTAAGCGCCGAGGCAGTGTGGTCTTGGTAAGCCGTGCTGTGCCCAGTAGAGCGCAGTGGCACCAATGGTGCAACCCGTGGACCAGAACCGGCGTCACTGGGGTTCCCGAGAGTTGTAAGCGAGTCCCGCCAATGAGAGTTGCTTCTTTTGGAGTCGCCCAGGTTATCCTGTTCTGCGATATGAGATGATTCTCAGAACCGACTTGACCTGATGCGGCGTGGAGTCAAAGTTCACAATGGGTTATTAAGGGGATGATGGTTGATCAGCAGGGCCGCGTATCCGCTCAATCATCCCTGCTTTTGGTTCTGAAGGCGGTCATGTGATGAGTCAGCATCCGCCCCAACCACTGTCGGTAGGGGGTTGCTCTCATCCAGGCCTTACCCAGGCCTCATTCAGGCTTCCTCACCACATGACAAGGTAGTAGATGATGAACGTCGCGATTTGGGTCATTTTAGGAAGCAGCCAAAACAAAAAAAAAAAAAAAAAAAAAAAACGTCTAGGGTTCACTGAGAATAATATTAACACTTTCGCAGACACCAGCAACAGAATTCAAAGACGCACGCAGACCCAAAATGAGAAGAAGCAGAGCGATGCAGCATATCATCCACAAGGGCGCCGTGGTCCTAACATGCCCTGATTTTGTTGTACATTTTTGTCCTCACACAATCGAGAGCCAGTCCCATCCTTAGCTTCCAAGCTATGTGCACATGCGACAGGCTAGCCGACGACAGCGTGTCACGAGCAGCAGATAGTTGGCTCTTCGGCGGCACTTGTGTTCGGCCGCTGGCCCTCTGATAGCGTCTCCCATGAGAAGATAAAAGCGCCCAAGTATGCGCCGACGATGATTGACAGTATTATGAACCCATTATAATTCATCACAAGCCTGTGTCCCAGGTTGAGCACTCGTCAGTATTCTTCGGCTTCCACGGGCGTGCCGTGGGCGTTATTGTAGGTGCCTAAGCCACTCACATCATAACAAAGTACGCCACGGTGAACTGTGCCGCATGGAGCAGCGCCCTGATCATCTGATGCCACGCGTTGGGCCGGAATGGAGCAGAGCAAACTTGGTCCCCGGCCGTGACAACACTTATTCCCCCAACGGCAGCAGCAGTAGCGCTCCGGGCAGCCCGCGCAGCCAGGCCCGTCTTCTCCCTGATGGGAACGGCGGCGTCACCGCCGCCCACGACCCCGTTCCGCTTAGGTGTTACGAGGGCTGTGACGCTGGACTTCCTAGACCCATTACAGCACTCGCCCGGTGCCATGACGGGAGCCGGCAGCGTGTGGTGGTTCGCATCCATCGGGGCCGTTGGGGAAACGTGGTGGTACCGTGCCAGGGCAACCTCCCTGTGCTTCTGGATGAGATACCGGTCAAACTGCTTCGTGCTGCGGCGGAGGGCCTCGAGAGCCATGACGAGGAGGATGACGCCGAAGCAGGTGCCCACCATGGCTGCTGAGGACGCGATCTGCCATTGCGGTGTGATGAAGCATGCGCCGATAGTGTGCCAGTTCCAGAGCATCTGTAGAGAGGGGTCACGTATGTCAGCCGCTTAATAAATCGCTGATGTTAGACATGGAAGAGCAGCACGTGTAGACTGCCGCATGTCGCCGTCCTACAGGACCCAAGCTGCGCACCTGTATTTCACAGACCCTTCCAGCACTTCCCATAACATTGCTCATGCTCATTCCCATCGACCCCATGCCAGTTGCCATGGCTGCTGCAGTTGTAGTGACCGTGATAGTTGCCGTAGTTGTCGCTGTCGATGAGAGAGACAAGGCCGTTGCGCTCGTCGATGTAGACAGCGTCGTTGGCGTTGAGCCCACCGTCGTCCCCATATCCATGCCCGGCATGTCCATGTTGACTCTCCTATTGTAGTGCACAATTAGTCGAATGCAATCCCCACGCATCAGAATTATGGTCTGGAGGCTCTCACCGACCAAAGGGGCAGAACCAATGTCAAAAGCGGAGAGCATGCCGGACTGGGGCAAAAGGCTGGGTGGAGCAGGCTCTTCCGGGGGCCTCTAATCTCCTGGAACAAAGGCAGGAGATGGTTCGCTCTCCTGGGTCATGCGCAGAAAGGATCGTTCGGGCTGGTCCCGAGGGAGAACACGGATATCTAAAATTGGACCGAGACAAAAGAGTCAGACGCGGGAGCGGGCAGCGGGAGACTCTGACGGAGGTGGAAGATCCAGGTCGAGATCAAGAAAGTCGAATCCCCACGCACGGCAGGCAGCTTTGCATGTATGCATGCATGACCTTGGTGTGTGTGAAGAGAACAGAGAACGGAGACGAGAAGAGTCAAGTCGACTCCACTTCTGCCGAACTTTGGTGCAGAACATGTGGAATGGCAGGCTCGACTTGCAACTGGGTTGGGTGAGTACTTCAGTAGGTACGCAGGTGTGCCAGGCAATTCGGTCCCTTCCGTTCTGTGATTGCCACGACGCCCAATATTCCCCAGTACAAAGACTCATTGGAATGGTACTTGACAAGCCCAAGTCAACACGTCCAGTGTCCAGTGTCTTCCCACCAGTCACATCTACACTGGTTACCGATCAGTTCAATCTCTTTGCAATGGCTGTTGCCAGCCAGTTGCCAACTGTGGCGGTAAAAGAAATCGGACTGGCTCATTCGCTGCTGTTATATGCCCGGCAACACAATACACAGAGAGCAGAGACAAGCCTAGTTGCGACGACACGCCCCCCGTAGAGCAGTCCTTTGTCCTTTTGCCCTGCGGCAACCACCACCATTCGGTGCTACCACACGCAAAATGGGACTGGCCAGCCATACCGGAAAGCAATTAACTCTTCAGCCCAACGCCACACACCCTCGTGCCAGGTGCCGATAATTATAACTTGGATCAGACTGGACAATATAATGCGCAAAACCACAGGCTCGCAAAAAACAGCGTGGTGGGGCCGGTGGGCAACTACGCCTTGGCCTTGCCGCCCTGCAGGGCATACAGCTCCCTCCTTGCGCCCGAGGCGTCGCAGCTGGAGAACTTCCAGTAGTTGCCGTTGATCCACCCGCCGATGTTGATCAGCCCCCACTTGATAGGCGCGGGGATGGGCGGCCAGTTTGCCCACTGGCCCTCCTCGAACTGGGCGGAGCGGTCCAGGTTCAGCAGGAAGAAGGGGACGACGTCCGTCGTTCCCGCCTTGGTCACCGTGTTCTTGCCCCAGCTCTTAAAGGTGCTGGATGCCTCGGCGGCCCGGGGTGTGTCTGCCGCTGGGGCGTTCGGGTGCTCGGCAAGGGCTGCGATGGTCTTGATCTCGGAGTGGAAGTGATTCTCAAAGTTGGCGGCGAAGCCGTCCATGATGCGCAGGAGCTCCGTCGCATCCAGGGTGTGCGGGTTTGGCTGCACAGAGAGCAGGTACTTGTTCAGCTCAGCGAGGCCGGGGAGGAATGATTCTGCCGAGGGCGCGTGTCAGCGTGCTGTGCTCTGCATCTGTCTGGCCGACGGCTTGCTACGTACCGTGCTCCTTATGTGTCTCCTCGAATACGGCCTTGTCCTCGAGAAGCTCCTCGATCTTGGTGAATAGGGTCTCTTCCTCGTCATCGTGGTGCGACTTGACGAACTTGAACCAGGTCAAGGCGTAGCCGATGAAGTCGGCCTTGTCCGCGTCTTGGACGTGTGGCGCCTGCAGGTAGATGCTGTTGTATCCCCTGAAGATGGAGTTGTGCAACAGGGCCATATGTGTTGCGCCAGTACTAAAGAGGTCCGTCTGCAATGCGCAGACCACGAGCAATGCGTATTAGCCATCTTGTCCCCGTTGCGCCGGGAGGGTGGGCAGATCCGGAGGAGCCGGGGCAGGGCACACCTTCTTGGTCTCGAACTGGGGGGTAGCAACAAGCTTCATGGGCTGATCGGCCCAGGGCTTGGATCCGGAGACTGGAGCTGTGGTCATCATGAACGGTGATCGAGAGACAAAGACGCCGAACAGGAGTGTGGCAAGGCCAAGCAAAACAGTCAATGGAGAAGGCATGCTGGCGGTCCAGGGAATGATATTTGGAATGCGGCTGCCCTCCAGGAGTCTGCCGATATATACGTATGCCAGCTCACTGCTTCGCGGCAATGGTACTACTGGATGCTGTTTGGGGACGGACACATGATAATAATAAATGGCACCATCGGGGCTGTCGTACGACCCCTCGCCTCGGCTCATGCTTTTGCTTATCAAGCTCGGGCCTGGCTTGCCCTGTCTGCCGCCTGCCAGAGATCGGTGCTTCAATGTTCAGGTGCTGCAGGCACAGAAGTGGTGGCTAAACAGGCATCCCCGTTGGTAATTCTCAGCGTCTCATTGGGCCAACACGACCTGCAGCGGGGATGGGAGCTCCAGGCTGTTCCCACCCGCTCCCGGGGAAGCCGCCGATCCCCCTCGGAGCTCACGCGCCTTCTCTTCGGCCGAGGTCCCCAGTCCGGCTGTATATAATCGGACATGAAGCATCAATGCCTGGAGCCTGACGATTGTCGAGCGTATGGTAGTCGGCCAGAAAAGCGGAGCAGGCTTGACACCCTGCATCTCCCTAGATCTCTTACTGGATACGGAACGTGGCAGGGAACCACGAGGTCTGTAACGTCCCGGGCTGATGGTACTCCAAAAGGAACACGGAATCGTAGCCCGAGGTCGCGAATTTCTTTCTCTTGTTTCTCCCCCTTCCCTTACCATTAAACCCATGCCCACTACTGAATTATGTTACTGCCTGTAGCTACTGTCTAAAGCGATGGATGGACATGTATTATCTCTTGTCCCAGTAGTACAACCGCAGGAGATTTCACAAGGCCGATGGCTCTAGAGAAGATATTCCGTGTGCTACATAGAAACATTGGCAATCCCATGCATGATCCTAGGATAACTAGTAATATGTTCCCAGACTCCGAAGAGGTATACATGTCTTTGTAGTAGTACGCCTGTCCGCCTCTGAGCCGACCTCAACAGCTCGAAGGTTGGTGTAACAACGGTTCTCCGTGATCAAATTGAATATTGTCTCGGAGAGGAACGCTATCTGTAGTGCTGAACTTCTTCCGGAAACCTTTTGAGCCGTACCGAGGTCAGGCCTATCTAATTGGTGGTTTTGTTGGTTTTGTGACGGGGTTAAAACGAAACCAACAACTAAGCCAGGTACCGGAATTGCCCAACACTGACTGACTCGCAAAAGACTCAATCACAAGTGTCCGAGAGTATTCAGACCATTCACAGAAGTGTAAACTAGAACGTGGATGACTAGGTCCAAACATGCACTTCCTCAAATGATATTTGACGTTGCAGGCGGCCCAGAGAGTTGCCAGCGGGGAACGCAGCACGAGAATGGTTGGACATGACTCCACGAAACTAGAAAAGTGCGGAGGTTGCAACTGTGGGCACAAGTCATCGTTCCGTGGAACCCCGCTCTATAAATCGCTCGTGGACTCGAACACTTCGGACTACAGTATCATGGCGCACGAAGTTGAGTGGAAAACCGACCCGCTGAGGCCGCGAGGCACCACTCTGCGCGTCAGTCATTGTGTTTAATCGACGACCAAAGGCGTATGAAAGTGGACTTTATTGTTTTTGGCCGGCGCTCCATTGTTTTCTTGGGCTCCAGTGAGTGGACTCCAGAAGAAGGCCTCCTGATGTTTGCGTCTCCATGATATCACGACGTTTTCGCGACTGCAGCTCACGATGGCACTTTTCGTTTTCTTTTCTTCACGCATCATCGTCACTCGCACGCAATCACTGTCACGCTCATCACGCTCATCACGCTCACACTCGCAGAAGGAAAGAAGAAGAAAAAAAAAAAAAAAGACAGACAAGTATCACAGGACCCTGAGGACGACAAAGGTGGCCGTCACCCCGCAGCCCTTCCTGTAGTCCCCGGACTCGGAGCTCAGCACCTTGGCCTTGCCGCCCGTCTCGAGCGCGGCCACCTCGGCCCTGAAGCCCTGGCTCTCCCAGATGTCGTCCAGCACGGTGGCGACGACGACGCCGCCGCGGCGGGTGACCCTGACGAGCTCCTGCAGCGCCTGGGGCCCCACGTGCGTGTGCGTGAAGGTGCCGACGCACACGACGACGTCGTAGGAGCCGTCGGCGACCTCGAGCGGCTTGTTGAGGTCCGTGGTCTGCAGCGCCTCGTACGCGCCGGACTGCCGGGCCACGGCAAGCATGCCTGGACTCAGGTCCCGCCCGTCGATATGCTTGGCCCCGAGCCGCGCGAGCTCGACGCCCGCCAGCCCAGTGCCGCACCCGGCGTCCAGGAGCCGGAGGCCAGGGCTGATGGTGGGGGTCCCCAGCGCCTTCGCCACCAGGCGAGCGACGGCCGCCGGGCCGACGTAGTTCTGGGACGCGTCGCGCAGGTCAGAGTCATAGGTGGCTGCCCAGGCGTCGTACACCTCCTGCGCCTCGGCGGCGTCCTTGAGTAGGTAGGAGCGGGTGAGGTGGGGGTTGTTGGCGGTGTTGGTGGTGACGGACATATTGAATTTGGGTGGTCAACAGATGGTGGCTAAGTGTGTGCTTTGGGGGTTGTGGAAACGAGTGAGGATCTCGTGTGTGTGTGTGTGTGTGCGCGCTGTGGTATGCTTGGGCTTGTGGAGGTGGATGTTGAATGTGCGGCACAGCCATCAGCCTCTCGGTCGACCGCGAGGACGACGGGCTTTAAATATTCAGATCAACACCAAGCAACACCACTCTGACGGACCACATTGGCGGATGCCGACAACATCGAAGGCTCGGCATGTCCAAGATCAGCACTATGGTCCCACGGACTGCATAAGGTGCTCGCATCCATTGTGATCAATTGGCCGACGAGGGAATAGCTTGGATGCTCAAACCTTTTAGCTACATGGTGTACCATGTCGAGAACCCACCTTGGTGTCGTTCGGCCATACAGCAGGCGCACTGGCTACACCTCGGAACAAAGGAACTGCAATCCGCAGGCGATGTGACGCACCTGGGAAAGCTCAATCCCCTGCATGCAAATGGCGCAATCATTTGCATGTAGTTCGTTGCTGGCCGGAGAACAGGAGTTCTCAAGTTAGACTCTGGGTTATTAGCAGAGTGTGATGGCCCCTGGCAAGATGAACACCGCCTGGCTGGCCTAAAGAAGATTTTTTAAATCCTTTTTTATCCCCGTTATGCTGAATTATATATAATTTGAGCTTATTATAAAAGCAGAACTAAAAAGAAGAGTTAATTTTTTATAAAAAAAATTAATTAACTATTTACTTTTTTTCAAAGTTTTTTTAATTATTAAAATATTTATTAGTTTTATATTTTTTTAAAAAAAAAGTTGATAATAATTATATATTATCTTACCCTAGACCTGAATTGGTCTAGTGTAGTGTTAAAAGCCTCATGGGACCTGCATATTGCATTTACTCGACAGACCGTGGCGGGCCTTGTAGTGGGCACCGGTCATGTGGGTCTGCACAAGTGCTCAAGCACAGCCTGGAACCACCCATTGTAATGGACCTGGGTGAGAGTGACTGACGGCGCAAGTCCTTCCACGCTATCCTCAACTTAGTCCTGTCGTTTATTATAAGCACTCGTCGTGCTCGAGGAAGCGATCTAAGTCGTCGAGGCCAAACCGCCCACACTGGGGGCTGCCTGCCGCCGTGGCCCCTTTGGGCTAGAGAGGATGCAGTCTCGCTCCTTAATCCTGCTGGGACACCAACATTGACGTCACAGGATTATTCTCAAGCCTCTCTCTCCTTCTCTTTGTGACTCCCTAGGGAATAATAAATGGGCCGTAAGAAGAGGAGGGGATCCGCGTACATATGTACTCGCCCCGGAACAGGTGGGTACCTCGTAACTTTCTACTGCCTTACACTAGTGTACTGTGCATTGTGCTGACCAGCCCACCCTCGACTCGGCCGTGGGGCAGTGGGGTGGGCAAGTGCAGTTATTTATGTGCCCACATGCATGCGACATGTCTCGCTGTACTTGGCTATCATATGACACTGCTGGGATCAAAGCCCTTGGCACACCAGAATGCCGCGGGGAAAAGGTGGCGCCGGAATGTGTTGGCGCGTCCCGCCGAGGGTAGCCGGCTCTGGCAGGCTGACAGGTCGGTACGGTGCCGTTCGAGCACGTCCGGATGGGGGGTTTAAGGGGTGGGGACCGGAATCCTGCTTTGTCCACGCATCCCGTACCGTTCGGGCGAGAAGCGCCGAACTCGTCCGTCGTCAACGAGGGGAGACGTGAGCCCCGTACGCGCCTGGAAATCCTCAAAATTCGTAGGAGCAACAGCCATGCATATACTTGCACAAGACTACGTATTGCCTCTGGAACGGTTGCGCGTTAAAAGACGTTTCCTACGGATGGCGATGATGCTGCCATCCTCCCGGCTTGCTCATCCCTTTTCGCCGTAGCTGTCCAGCTCCCGGAGTTGCGAGCCTGCAGGGAAGATGCGCGACCGCACCACATCTTTTGGCCCTGACCTATGGTGCTGTGAACAGCTGCATGAGACTGATGCAGTGTGACGTAAAGAGCATCTTCAAGGGCTTGGATTCTCGCTGAGAAAGGAGTCCAAGCAGGCAAGCATTGCTGTATTCAAGTTGAAGAAAGACCGGGCCACCTGGTGTTTACAGGTCCTTCCCCGCAGCGCCCAGCTCGAGGTGGATTTTCAAAAGGCGTGGGATTTAGAACGATTTGTTTCACTATTACTAAAATGTATGGCTGTGCTACGCTCTCTGGTCTACAGGTGCTGTGTAAGGACGCCTTCTACCGACGGCTAGAACTCGTCGGCTCCCGCGTTCTTGGATACGGATGTGACAACAGCCCCCATCCATCCCACGCCCGATGCTGCGTCGGTGAGGGGTACCAGGTTCTGGCTATTTTCTGAAATTAATCGCACTCCACAGCAGGCACTTGTTAACCTCGGCTTGCCCTGAAACAATATGCCGTGCCAATCTCCACAGGCAGCGTGGTCATCCCGCTGTTGTATTTCGCGGGCATACAATCTGGTTGCTATTCATAGGTAACCGGCTACATACCTAACTAAATACCTATCCTGACTCCTGAAAGCATTCATAGCCTGGTGAATATGCTCTCCCCAGCTACCTAGCTAACCCGCGGCACACCCAGTAATTCTGCGCTTGAGCAGATAAACAACGTTGAACTGGTTGACTGAAGCCACGGCCGTCACGGCCTGATATTCCTTGCTTCCAGCCGCAGGTTCCGCAGTGCCATGAGCAATGAGGCTCCCGTTTCGAGGGAAGTATATATCATGAGGAGACACGGCCAATCATCATAGGTATGACTACCGAAGAGTGCAAGCGCAAAGGGCTTTTGCTTTGAACTTGAATGACCGAGTTTGCATTCAAGTGCCAATCTCAACAACATCACATATTCTTATGTCTGGCAGTGATAATTTTGTCCGGAGTAGGGGGAATACTCAACCATGTCCGAAGTCCCTACCGCTTACCCGTAGTTATTGATCGGATGTGTTGAAAACGGGGGCGGTGGCAGAACACAATCTATGGCCAAATAGTTTGCTGCTGCCACTCCCTCATCCTCTTCAAAGGTCTATGAGAGCCAGGTCGATTTGCCGGCATCCACTCGGGTAGCCGCATGTCATGAATACGGAAATGATATTTAAGAAAAGACGGCTGGATTCTCTTCCCGAAACAAATCTACTGGTTCATAGATATTAAGATAGAGGAGGGCTCCTGACAGGCAGTCAACATACGCCCACCCAAGGATTTGCGTGCGCCCACCCAGAGCTACAAAATTCCTCGCCTGCAGCCCCATACAAAATTTAATACCTTTTTTTTTTAAAAAAAAGGTTCCTTCCGCCTACCCAGAACCCTTGCTATAGCTCTTAAATACCCCTGCTATAACTAGGGATAGCCCTGCTTTATGCTTTCTTTTAGAGAGGCCCTCCCTTTCCTCCTAAGGGCCCCTTCCTCCCTTTTTTTCTCTTAAGGGCTTCTTCCTCTTAAGGGCTTCTTTCTTTAGAGGGCCTTTCTTTTTAAATAGTCCCTCTCTTTAAAGGGCTCTTAAGAGAAAGGGGCCCTTAAGAAGAAGGAAGGAAGAAAGGAGCCCTTAGGAGGAAGGGGAGGGCCTCTCTAAAAGAAAGCATAAAGCAGGGCTATCCCTAGTTATAGCAGGGGTATTTAAGAGCTATCTATAGCAAGGGTTCTGGGTAGGCGGAAGGAACTCTTTTTTTTTTTTAAAAAAAAAGTTATTAAATTTTGTATGGGGCTGCAGGCGAGGAATTTTGTAGCTCTGGGTGGGCGCACGCAAATCCTTGGGTGGGCGTACGGAAAAAGCTGTACGTTGACTGGCAATACTGGGGAGAATCATCGACTCCCAACACTCAATATTTTCACTCAGCCAACACCCAATCTGCTATCCCCTTGGCATGCAGCTCCATGGTGTCCAGAAGGGGCACGGAAACATTCTCAGCCTTTATGATGAACTGTAAGTCCGTGCAGGCCAGAAGCACGACCTGGGCCCCTTTCTTGACCAGCTCTTCTACTACAACGGCAGTCCTTGCTCTGGTCTCGTCTCGGAAGATCCCAGCACCAAGCTCCTCGAAGATGACCTTGTCCATCGCTATTCTCTCCTCTCGATCAGGGATTAGTACTTCTACACCAGCCTCCTCGCTCAGGCGACCCTTGATAAAGTCCTCTTCCATGGCAGTATTGGTTGCGAGCAAGCCAATCTTTAAGACACCTCTGCCCTTGATCTCTGCAGCTGCAGCATCAGCAATGTGTAGCAGAGGCAACCCGCCCTCGTTTTCTACCCGTCGCGCAACCTTGTGTCCGATGTTGCAACCAAAAGCCAGGCCCTGAGCGCCCGCCGACTCGAGGTTCTTGGAAGCTGCGATGAACTTGTCCGCGACAGCATCCCAACGCCTGGCAGCGAAGAGGGCGGAAATCTCCGCGTGGTTGAAGGAATGAATTATCATTGGCGCTGACGCTGCGCCCCCAAGCTTCCGCTGGACGTGGCCGTTGATGGAGGTGTAATAAAGGGCTGTGGAATGATAGGTCATTCCACCGAGGAAACCAATTGTCTTCATTGTGTCTGATAATCGGTCTGCTATCATGTATCAAAAAGGCAACGTCTGGCCCGTACTGAAGACAGAAAGAAGCAGAAAATGAGAATGCGAGGGATCGGGGAAACTGCAGACAGCCCTCGGAAGGGTCAGCACATGAGAGGGGCTTGTCAAGTTCCACGGTTACCAATGTGGGGCTTAATGACTTGAAGGGCGTGTATAGTGCGCCTCTAAGCTTGAGGTTGATTAGTAACAAGAAGAACTTTCAATCTTTGTTCCGCATTGATTTATTCATTGAGCCCTCGCTTTGAGCAAGTAATAGGGCACGAGCGTGACTATAGGTAAGATGGCGAATGCTGCTTTTCCATTGAGGAATATCTAACATCGTGGCCCCGGATTCCGGCCCCCCCCCTGATTCCCGGCCACCCTGCACACAGTGTATTCACAACAAAACACACCCACTTTTTAATAGCTCATATTAAATCCAAATTAAATCCAACAACCCTAACATAGGCTCAAAATATAAAAATTTAAATTAAACTTTCTATAATAATATTAATATAACATTAAAATAATATTAAAATAATATTAAAATAATATTAAAATAATATTAAAATAATATTAAAACAATATTGAAATAATATTAAAATGATATTAAAATAATATTGAAATAATATTAAAATAATATTAAAATAATATTAAAATATTATAAATATTTCAAATATATTTTTAAATATATAGTTTATAAGACATTAAGATTTATATATATAATACTAATAAATTAATTAGAAACTTAATTATATAAACCTTCCATTATATATAATAATTATTAAAAAATCTTAATTTAGAAGTAATTTATAAATAATAAAATTTCTTAAGGTTATAAAATTACTTTTAGATTTTCCTATTATGGGCTAGCCTTATAGCGGCTGCTTAAAGGAGCCTAAAAGGAGTTATAAATTGCTATACCTAGCTTAACTATAGGGCCCTAAAGGGGCCCAGATATTCTAGTGCCTATATAGTGTTCCGGGGTCTAGGGGAAACCAGCGTGTTCCGGGATCCGGGGGAAACCAGCCCTAGCGTTGCCCCCAAGACTATAAGAAGGGGCCCTCCTGCATTGCTTTTGAAAAATTTCTAATCCTAGAAAATCAATCTTTTTATACCCTGTGAACTTATATTTATCTGATATATATATATATACTATAAAATCTTTTCTTATGCCCTCTTCTACCCTCTTCTTTTCGCACCCTTTATTCTCCTTATAACTCTCTTATTGCATTAAGGGCTCCTCTTTTTGCCTTCTATACTCCTCTTCAGGTGGTTACCTAATCAGGGCTCTAGCAGAATATGTGCCTTTTTGTATATATGGAGGTTTTATCCTTACTCCCTTTAGCCTATTTTCACTAGTATTTGCCCTATAAATCAAATATAGGTTTCTTTAGCTTTTATACCTTAATTCCCTATTTTATTTATAAGGTTATTAGCTACTTTAGGGGAGTAAATCTCTATACTTTTAATATTATTTAAATCTAATTAGAGCTATAATACCCTTTTACTCTTAATAGAGAATTTTGCTATTATATAAAGGCTAGATTTACCTCCCTGAGCTGCCTATAGTTGACCTAATGATGATAGGAGTAGGTATATATAAGGCTAGTCTGATCTCTATATTAAGCTAACTCTATTACTTTAGCTATATTTTAGACCCCTTCTTGGAATACTTAATTTAATAGTAAGTATAGAGCCTCTAGCCTAGCTATATATTCTAGGAAAAGCTATTAAGAGATTTATATCCTTAAGCCTTAGAAATTTATTTTAATTAGATTTAATAGCATCTAATTAAAGCCTATTTCTTTTTAAAAGAGATTTAAAGGATTAGTACTAAAAAGGGGTTAGTAGATCTTAATTATTTACTTTACCTAAAATTCTCTTGCCCTTAGATATAATACCTAAAGGTTAGGCATATTAATTGCTTAATATGGGCAAACTAGGTATCATAGATTCCTAATTTATCTAATTAAGCCCCTCTTTAGTTTTCCCTTTTAAGTCTATATAACCTCTAGTTACCCTATTAAATACTATATTTAAGGTATCTTGTTAATATTATATAATATAGGGTTTAAGCAGCAATAATACTAAATGTGGCAATAGTAGTGTGCAATAGCACACTGGTGGGCTAGCGCTACAGCCACCATACTGTAGCCAGAGGGCGTAGTTGCTTACTTAGCAACTACCACCCTCTATATAAGCCCTAGATAGCTGGCGGGCTATGCCTACTGTACCCACTACTCCTATATAGAGAATTATTACCATAACCCCCATCGTATTGCAATATGTGACCCAGCCAACACTGATCAGTGGTTGCAAGGGCGACCACAGATTAGCAAGGTTGAAGAGACAGGCCTTTGCTGCTTGATAGTGGTTGTGCTAATGGTACTGATGAGATTGTTTCTTGAAGATGTCTTGGCGGCTTCGATGATATTGTTACTACCCATTGTGGGATGAAGATGGCGGCATTCGCGTATGTTGTGCCCCATCCTTATCTCTACGCGCGTCCATTATGCCCTGAGTATCGTCGGAAGGTAATTGTGGAATATGTATACTGCATAATGTTGCTGACCCCTGCTGCTCTTGAAGATAATGCTGAAGATATCACTACTTCGGTATATATCGGTAATTAACCTGGTAACTCCCTTGGCAATAGCTATACTAACTGAGGTTAACTCTATAAGCCGGTATATCTTTACTACCCCCTGCTAATAAGCTTACCCCTATATACTCATTACCTCTTGTTACTATTTGTTTGACCCTACTTTGCTCTAGCACACCCCTGTTATCAACCGTACAACCCATACATTATGATGGCAAACCCCCGTGATGAGGATAACACCCCTATGCTGTTGGCATTAATGACTACCCCGGCAGGCCCTTCTAGCCTTGGCTTTATTAATGTATGGGATATAATTGAGGATATATTAGTAAAAGAGGTTATTATAAAGAAGTAACTTAACCTAGAGTTATGGGGAGAGGACCTCCCTGATATGAGTAACTTAGTATAATATATAAAATATCTCTGTACTTATGTATAATTATATTACCAAGCCTATATAAGGCTTACTGGCCAAGAGGTCTACCAAGAGTTTAAGGATAACTTCAAGGGGTGGACTGAGAGAGTGTTTAAGGTGATACTTAAGGAGATTCTTAGCCCCCTTAAGAAGATAATGCAATATAAGGGAATTAATGTGCGGGATAATGATAATGTAAAGTGTTTTGTTGAACTCATAGTAATTACTTCCCTGCTAAGAATCTCTAAGCTTATACTAGGCTAATAGATGATTTAGTTAAAGAAATATTATAACTATATTTCTTTTAATAATAGCAAATCGTTTGAGGAATATGTACTAGCATTGAGTAATGATTGGGAAGCAGGCCCAAGTACTTAGGGACCTATATTGCAACCTACTGCTCCGGCTGTACCCGAACCTCAACTCCTATCCCGTTAGCTATGCGGTGTCTATGCCTTTAAGACCTCTAATGGCTATAAGTTATCAGCCAAGTGGGAGGAATTCCAAGTATCCTATGAGAAGTATGCAATAATCCCTCTAGTGCTGCTAAGTAGCATACTATTAGAAAAAGGGATATCTGCTAACCTGGCTAAATACTACTTGGATGATAAGAAGTTTACTAGAGTAATGGATGAAGTACTTAATGATAAGATTTATCTCTTTTATAATATCTATAAGAATAACCACCTATATTTTACCTACTTCCGGGTAGCATTACTCATAATGTTGAAGGGTAAGGCTAAGGACTTTTATATCCAGTTAATCACAGATAGAGACACCTTTGCTATGGCGTATGCTAAACTTAAGTAATGATTTAATACAGACAGCAGACAATAAATATATTTAATTATATAGAATATTACTACTTTTGCATTAATATAATAAAGGAATGAGGGCAAAACCCCATTAGAAATAGTAGAGATTCTGATTAAAAATATAAAGTAATATGCCTGAATACTTGGCTATAAAGGAGCACTTAGAGATAAACTACTATATAATAATCTTATATATGCAATATATGGTATATCTGAGTTCTATTATATTGAGGTAATAGCTCTAGCTACTGCTAATGAAGCGTGTAATATGCTCTATTATTGTGCTATATTATTAGGACCTTAACGCCCTTCCTAGCAATATACTATAGGGCAAGGTAA
This sequence comes from Stenocarpella maydis, assembly GCA_002270565.1. Classification (NCBI taxonomy): domain Eukaryota; kingdom Fungi; phylum Ascomycota; class Sordariomycetes; order Diaporthales; family Diaporthaceae; genus Stenocarpella; species Stenocarpella maydis. The sequence continues at coordinate 86,024 of NQMI01000115.1, forward strand.
TAATAATTGGCTAGATAGCAACTATAATGATAAGGAAGACTAGGGCAATAACGAGCACTTTAACTACCCTAATGATAACTAATTCTATTACTCTAAGCACCCTAATAGTAACTAGTACTACCTTAACTGCTAGTATAATAACAACTGGTAATATAGGGGCAACTACTCATAAGGCTCTGTATGTAGGTAATATCCCCTGGGATAAGGTAACTACTATCCCTAAGGCAACTATCGCCCCTAGAGCAACTTCTGACTACCCCCTAAAAGGGATAACTACTTATATGGAAGGCGCAGGAGAGACAACTCTCTAAATAAAAAGAGGTGCTATATCTACTAAAAAGAGGGATGTTGGTTGTTAAATTACTCTTTTAAAGAGTGCTAAAGGGCTAAGGGCATATATATATATATATATAGTGGCTTGGATAAGGAATTCTACTTATTTCTTATTAATTATAAGGGTATTAACTATAAGAGTAATAATTAAGAAAGTACTAGTATATTTATTAGTAGTACTAAGAGCTGCGAAAACTATATGTGGTTAGTAGACCAAGCCTTCCTCCATACTTTTGGTATTAATGATAATGAGGAGGACTAGGACGGCCCCGACCCTGGGGGTGTTAACAGCAAGGGTGACCAGGATAGCCCTAGCTCCAGAGATATTAATAATGAGGAGGACTAGGATAACCCCAGCCCTATAACTAGTGAGAATAATATTAATAATAATGATACTAAGACTAGCGAAAGAGCTAATAGTATTAAGGAGGTCTTTATAATAGATAACTACTTATATCAGCATTTCCAAGGGATTCTCCCGGATACTAGCATAGCTAACTACTCTACTGCCGGGCATAACCAATATACTGCTCTGTAGCAACTCTTGCCTATTACTCTTGATATATCTCGCGCAGGAGAAGTAATAGTCCGCTTTGGGCCAGGAGAACTATTATAGTTAATAGGGGTAACTATAGTTAATATGGCAGCCAGCAACTTAACATTCCACGTGATAAAGACACCAACCCCCTTCCCCTTATATATATAAGATATAAATACATACTTACTCTTTATATGGAATACAACTAATAAGGTTATATAGCATAAGCTAAATTGGTAGTATAAGAGGATATTTCTTATTACTTAGAAGTAGGGATACTTATGGTTCCTTACGGATATCAGCAGGGCTGATAACGCCCCTATTCTCTTCCTCACAGAGACCGAGCTATAGCGGCTATATAGATGATTTAGGCACCCATTAGTTAAGAGGCTCTCTCGGCTACTAACGGGTGCTAGCCACAATGTGGATCCCTCGGTACTAGAAGCTATTACCAAGTTCTGTTACTACTACTAAATGCACTCCCCCGCGCCCTAGAGATTCAAGTTCAACCTCTGCAATAATGTTGATTTCAATTATAAAGTTATCATGGATGTTGTGTATTTAATAGGGCTCCCGGTACTACACGTTGTTAACTTGGCTACTGCCTTCCAAGCCAGGTGATTCTTGGCTTCTCTCTCCACTAAAGATACATAGGAGGCCCTATAGAGCTGCTGGATTGATATATATATGGGTCCTCTAGACCGCCTTATATTTAATATAGGGACTAACTTTGCTTCTAGCAAGTTTAAGAGCACTATATATATTATAAGGATTATATATAAATAAATACCCGCGGAAGCATACTAGCTAATTGGTAAAGTAGAGTAATATTACACTCCTTTATATAGAGCTTTTAATATACTATACGCCAAGTTATCAACTATATTTGCTAAAGAAGCTATACTATAGGCAAGCTTTAGTGCAGTTAATAATACAGTTAGCCCGGATGGTCTCATGCTAATTCTCCTAGTATTTAGAGTATACCCTTGTGTAATAGAGGACTTAGCCCCTATACTATCTACTCTAAAGAGAGCTGAGGCAGTATAGAAGGTAATAAAGGAGATTAGGAGAATTAATGCTATATGTAAAATTAGCAAAGCATTATGTGTAAGGAATAGCTTAGTTATATTAGAAGTCTTAAGCCTACCACTCTAGAGCGAAGTTTACATATGGCGAGAAAAGACTAGGTAATAAGGCCTATATAAACTGCTCTCTATTGATAACTATAATATAATAATTAACCTTCCTAATAGACTAGTTATCTTCCAGTTTATCCTTATACAGCCGTACTATTATAATGAAGAAGAACCTCTTAATCTACTGGACCCTAATAATACCCCTAAGGAGCTAGTATGCTTTAAGCTAGACCCCATATTAGCTGCTCCTAACCCAGTAGTCCCTTAATAACGAGGACGGCCACAGGGGGCCAAGAGCAAGAAGAAGGCGGTTATCATTATGAATAATGATGGTAATAATAATATGGAGGATGAGATTACTGCTTATATATTCCTTACCTCACGTGAAGTTAAGAACTATAAGCTCGCTCTAAAGCTTTATCAGGATGGCATTATTACCACCCTAGGCGACCCTTTGAAGAGTCAGATAATAAGGAGGTATCCAAGCTAATCAGCTAAGGAATATTCTAGTTTAAGTGATTTAATAAGCGAAAGCATAGAGGAATCTAAATCTTTAAATCTTATATTATTAGGAGGATTAAGAGTAAAATTGAGAAGCTATATAAGAAGTCCTGCCTTATTATTACTGGATTTAGTAATCTTATAAAGCATAAGATCCTTATATAGTTACTAATGGTATAATGTGTAAGTTATTAACTTCTTATTGCTCTTATGCCTATGTTAATGATTAAGGGACTATATCTTGAGCTCCATAATGTTACCCAAGCCTATTCATAATCAAAATCTATACTTAAGAGGCCCATTCTATGCTACCTTCCCTCTGAAATAAGGGGCAAATACCTGGCTGGTATGATTATGAGGGTAATTAAGCCCTTATATGGCGTTATAGAAGCTGGTGTGCACTAGTGGGCTATATACTATAAGTACTATATCGAGAAGCTAGGGATGATTGTGTCTGCATATGACCCATGCCTCTTAATAGCTAACTACAGCAGCAAGGGCGTCTTTAGTATTACCGCTATGCAGACGGATAATACCCTTACCCTCTATACCCCAGCTTTTTCAGAGCTTGAAGAGCAGAAGATTAAGGAGGAGGAGATCTGTTATAAGCTAAAGGACAGGCTGACCCCTGAGAAATCACTGGACTTTAACGGCATAAAGATCACAATATTATATAATGGCATCATATATCTCAGATAGAAGGGCCAAGGGGTAAAGATATAGCTAGTTAACTATATGGCTGAGGACTGCATTCAATAGTATATGGAGTAGTATATAAGAGGAGTATATCTAGCTTCTATTTGCTACCTGGAAGCAGTATTTGACTTCTTTATTGCGGCTCAAATCTAAGACCCTAAAGAAGAGGACTGTACTAAGTTGAATAAGCAGCTAAAGTAGCAAGCAGACCACCTTAGCCGTAGCCTTGACTATATTCCTCTAGACCTTGCAGCAGCTAAGTTGATGATCTTTGTAGATAGCTCTTTTGCTAATAATAAGAACCTTAGTTCTCAGATTGGCTATATAATTACCCTAGTAAATGAAATGCAAACCAAGCAACTATCTATATAGGAGATTACTGGAAATATCCTCCATTAGTTATTAACTAAGTGTAAAAGGGTTACCTATAGCGTGCTTACTTCTGAGATTTATAGCATAGTTAATGGCTTTAATATGGGGATTGTGATAGCCGCTACTCTGCGCTAAATTACTATACGCTTGAACCTGCTAGAGATCCCTCTCATTATTTATATAGATTCCTACTCTTTATATGAGTATCTGGTTAAGCTAGGGATAATAAAAGAGAAACGCCTGATAATTAATGTGATGGTGTTAAGGCAGTTATATAAGAAGCATGAGATCCATAAGATCTGGTGGATTGCTAGGGACTATAACCTAGTAGATGCCTTTATGAAGAGTACTCTAAATAAGGCATTAGAATGCCTTATTAATAATAATACCCTTATCATTAAGGTGGAAGGATATATAGACTATAGCTAGCTGGTGATGACCCATTCCTTTACCTAAATACTATATAAGGGATTATAACAATTGCTATAAGAATAGCTACCTATTGACTTGCCTAGCAAAAGCATACCTTACGGCAGTTGACTGACCAATGCAACTTGGTTGGCAAAGCCACGCATACTAATGCCGCCCTACCCCAAAGGGGGAGGACTACCAATCATCACCACTCTGAGCCCCGGATGGCAGTCAATAAGTACCCTAAGATACAAAAAGGGATTATATAGTACTAGCAACCAGCAAAACTTTAGATCCCCGTTGATTAGTTACCTGTATCTTACCTTAAGGAGCTATATAGTTGGCTAATCTATAGTTTAAATCTATCCTAAGGGCGAGACCTTGTAGCTAAGATTTTTATAGTGGTACTTATGCACTGAGGGTTTAGGTGATGAGGGTTACCACTATCCCACGGGCACTTAAGTTGCTAGCTGTGTTGTATTAAGCGTCCCCAGTCGAGATTTTGCAGTCTTGACTCCTGCTTAATGTGTGTTTTACATACTTACCCAGAGTGGCGTCGGATAGTGCATGCTCTGCTATGTATTTGCTGATAAGTTGGCTCTGATATGCTATTTATTGCTGTTTACTATGATCCCTACCTGACCCAACTACTACTTCCTCCACCCCTACTAACTCTTGATATTGGCCTTTGATGGAGAGGGCTTTTACTGAGTGTTCTTTACTTAAATGGCCTTGGATGGAGAGGGCTTTTACTGATTCAGTTGTTATTAAACTCTATTGCTGATGTCTGCTGCTGGAAGATAGTTGATCTGCACTATACCCAATTTAGCTAATTATTAATACTTAGTTAGGGGAAGAGGGGGTCTAGAGATCCAGGTTTAGGAGGCCGGATAGTTATTATTTTAGTTCCAGGGTATCTAGATAATTATTATTCTAGTTTCGGGTAAATCCTTATTTAACCTTCTGATGAATTTGTGCTATAGAATAGCATTCAGTTCAGCGTGTGTGTGTTTCGGCAGGGTCGCAGTATGGTGCTCTGAGGCGAATT
>NQMI01000115.1:91750-131952 GCA_002270565.1 Stenocarpella maydis
AACACCTAAAATTTAGGTGCTAGAAGGGCTTTTATAAGCCCGTCTGCTACCATTTTACTAGTCTCAAGGTATTTAACTTTAAGGGTCCCCTTCTAAACTTCAGTACATAGGTAGTAGTACCTAAGAAGCATATGCTTAGTTCGTTAATGGTATAAAGGGTCCTTAGTAGTAGAGATAGCGCCCGTATTATCTCCATAGAGGATCGTTAGCCTAGGAATAAGCCTATTTAGTTCTATATAAAGCCCTTAAAGCCACTAGATTTCCCAAGTAGCCTCTATAAGCCCTATAAATTCAGCCTCTAGCGTTAATAATACTATAATGCTTCCTCACTTTGATTTCCAGGAAATGGGGCCTCCTCCTAGGGTAAATATATACCCATACGTTGATTTAGAGGAGGCCTTATCCCCAGTATAGTTGCTATCAGAATAGCCTATAGGCTCTAGGAGAGAGCTCTATAGGGAGTCTTTAAGACCCCTAGCAGAACACCTAATAGCAAGATGTTGATGGCTATTTAGGTACCTAAATAGGTTCTATGCAGCTACTAAATGCTGAGATTTGGATGCTTGGAAGGCTTAAGCTAGCTACTGGACCGGAAAGCTGATATCAGGCCTAGTTTGGGTAACTAAATATATAGCGGTACCTACTATAGCCTGGAAGTACTTGTATTGAATTCGGTTGAGTATAGGCCCTTTAATAGGGCCTAAGCTGACTAAGTTTGACTGGAGAGGAACTAAGATAGGCCTAGAACCCTCTAAGTTGAAGGTTCTAATAGCTTCCTCAATATACTGGCTCTGGGAGAGCTATAGGGTTTGATTAGGGCGGTCCCTAATGATTTGAATACCTAGAAAGAAGCTTGCAGGGCCCTTATCTTTTATAGTATATGCCTTATGGATTTAGTGTTTTAGGGCCTGAATTTTAGAGATTCCAGGCCCTATTATTAGGCAGTCGTTAATATAGGACACTATAAATACGCCTGACGCCCTGCTGTAGAAGACGGCGGAGTCTGAGAGTAGCGGTTTAAAGCCTAGACCTTTCAAAAGGTTAATAACTATCTGTTGCCACTCCCTAGGGGCCTGCTTTAGGCCGTATAGAGCTTTATTTAGCCGAATTATTTGCTAAGCAGAGGGGTTATAGCCAGCCCTAGCTAATAACCATTAAATTTAGCTACTAGTTTGGGCGGCAAATTCTTTGAACCCCTCTAGAAGCTCTATAAAGACCTATTCTTTCAGCATACTATTTAGGAAGGCACCTATAAAATCAATCTACTTGATTTCCCAGTCAAGAATAGCAGCTAGTGCTAGTAGTACCCTCTAGGTAGGAGGGCTAGAGGTTAAGGCGAAGGTCTCAGTAAAATCTACCCCTTTCCTCTATTAGAACCCTCTAACTACTAATCGGGCTTTAAATTTAAAGACCCTATTATTCTCATCCTTTTTCTCTTATAGGACTAGTCAACTGGTTATAGGCTTTCAACCTTCTGGAAGCTAATTTAATAGCCAAAATTCAAGGGTATTTTGCAAAATTAATTGCTCAAATTCGCTATAGATTGCCTATAGCCATTTAGCCCTATTAGGGCTTTTTAGCACCTGTTTCCAGGTCTGGGGGGCTGCAGCATTTATAGTACTAAACGCTATTTAGCGTGCTCTTTTGAAAATAGAGTAGACAATCTGTTTGGCGTATAATAGGTCCATTTCTTCAGGTAGAGTTGGCCCTATACCCTCTGGGGACGACTTTATAGGGCCTGAATTAGGCCCTATATCCTCTAATTCCCCGGAACCCACAGTGGGGTCCCCTTCTGCAGAAAGTGCAGGTAAGCCTGAGAGAGGCTCTTCTGGGGGGTCTATTTGAGACCCAGCAGGTANACTACTAATCGGGCTTTAAATTTAAAGACCCTATTATTCTCGTCCTTTTTCTCTCGTAGGACTAGTCGACTGGTTATAGGCTTTCGACCTTCTGGAAGCTGATTTGCTGGCCAAAATTCGAGGGTATTTTGCAAAATTAATTGCTCAAATTCGCTATAGATCGCCTGTAGCCATTTAGCCCTATTAGGGCTTTTTAGCACCTGTTTCCAGGTCTGGGGGGCTGCAGCGTTTGTAGTACTAAACGCTATTTGGCGTGCTCTTTTGAAAATAGAGTAGACGATCTGTTTGGCGTATGATAGGTCCATTTCTTCAGGTAGAGTTGGCCCTATACCCTCTGGGGACGACTTTGTAGGGCCTGAATTAGGCCCTATATCCTCTAATTCCCCGGAACCCACAGTGGGGTCCCCTTCTGCAGAAAGTGCAGGTAAGCCTGAGAGAGGCTCTTCTGGGGGGTCTATTTGGGACCCAGCAGGTACTGTAGGGCCTGAGAGAGGCCCTCCTGGGGGGTCTATTTGAGACCCAGCAGGTACAGCGGTTGTAGGGTCTATATCCCTATCTAGAGGGTCTAGGGGACCCTCTAATACCCCTTCTGGCCCAAAACCGCTACCAGTATCTATACTGCTTAATTCCTCGTAAATCTTGAGAATAGAGGGGGCTACTAATAGTGTATAGAAAATCTAGGTTTATGTAGCTTTTCCTACTAAGGAATCAAGATAGGGACCTAATAATGAATACTATCAAGGGCTTCTTCTGTCTCTTATACACATCGAGATTTGTGTAAGAGACAGCCCTAAGGGCTTTCATTTTAATAGCAGGAAGGAGATAAATACCCAGCTATAGGGCCTAAAGCTATAGGCATAAGGGCATGGCCTTTTCAACAAGTAGCACCTATATTCACAAGCAAAACAATCTAATAGAACACTCCATTCAAGTAATTCTAGACCATCTTAAGGCTACTATGCTCGCTGCAGGCCTACCGCTATACCTATGGTGTTTTATTATACCTTGCCATTCTTACCGAGCTTATTAACTCAACACCTAACCCATAAAGACTCACAAGGCCTATCAAGAGCTATCTTTGGAGGAAATATGTGCTATAATGCATTCAGTTCAAGCCGGTGTTTCGGGCAGGGTCAGCAGTTAGTGCTTCTGAGGCGAAATTCGACCAGTTGGGACCAATGGCGTTCTGGGGAAAACTTTGTATTGAGATTAAGTTGGGCTTCTGTAAGCCTCCTTATATACCCCTCGCGAACCTGGTCTACCCCTGGCCGCCTGCGGTAGGCTCTGGTTCAAATTTGCAAATGCCGGAGAACTCGCCCTTCCAACACACCCCCCACCCTTCTTTGGTTCCAAAAGCCCCCAGCCAGCCATCCATAGCCCTGGTAATGCCCAAATTAAGTACATACAAACTTCAGAAATCATGCTATCCAATGCACTAAGTTATATACTTTTGGGTAAGAAATAAGGGTAATTCAGAAGCGTCTGAATTAAGGGTGCAAAATCGCAGGCAAAATTATCGACCTCCACGGCACCAAAACCAATCTGGTTCGCGCCACGAACTAAGCGTACTTGACGAAAATCGCCTGACTCGGAAGAAGTCTAGGGGTACTCCTTACTAGAAGTCTAGGTTAACTCCTTAAAACGAAGTCTAGGGCGGGTACTCCTTGAGGAAGTTCCAACGCCCCCCTGCTGAGCGGTTTCCGTTTATACCACCCCTTCTGTTGAGGATATAGGCTCCTAATAGCGTTATGGCCATTTAACCTTATTTCTTGAAAATGGGAAACGTGAGAGAGAAATACAAGAAAAACACCCCACCTTATCAGGAAGAAAATCTATCTATGGAAGAAATAGGGCTAGAGGGGCCCTATTGGCCCTCTTTTAATCCACTAACTCTGCCAGATCTAGTAGGCCTAGAAACACTTGAAATTTAGGTGCTGGAAGTGCTTTTGTAAGCCCGTCTTCTACCATTTTACTGGTCTCGAGGTATTTAACTTCGAGGGTCCCCTTCTGAACCTCAGCACGTAGGTAGTGGGACCTAAGAAGCGTGATTGCTTAGTTCGTTGTGGTGGTGAAGGGTCCTAGCAGTGGAGGATAGCGCCTCATATCTCCATAAGAGGTCGTTAGGCCTAGGGATAGGGCCGATATATCAGGTTCCTAGTATAGAGCCCTCGAAGGCCCACTGATTCCGAAGTAGCCTCTATAAGGCCTATAAATTCAGCCTCTAGGGTTGATAACCAGCTATAGGTGCTTCCTCGCTTTGATTTCCAGGAAATTGGCCCTCCTCCTAGGGTAAATAAATACCCATACGTTGATTTAAAAGAGGCCTTATCCCTAGCATAATCGCTATTAGAATACGTACGCATAATACTCTAGGAGAGAGCTATGGTAGGAGTCTTTGCGAGGACCCCTAGCAGAATACTTAATAGCAAGGTGTCGATGGATATTTAGGTACCTAAACAGGTTCTGTGCAGCTACTAAATGCTGGGGGAAGGGTTGCACTGGGACGAAGCTAGGGTCCAGTGGGTAGACTAAAACCATGCGTGGTGCCCCACTATGGTTGAAAGTGCTTGTGTTGGATTCGGTCGAGTATAGGCCCCTCGATAGGGCCTAAGTTGTCTAAGTTTGGCTGGAGAGTAACTGAAATAGGCCTAGATCCCTCTAAGTTGAAGGTTTTAATAGCTTCCTTAATATATTGGCTCTGGGAGAGCCATATGGTTCGATTAGGGCGGTCCCTGTCTCTTATAGACATCTATATTTTTATAAGAGACAGTTCTATAGCATACGCCTTATAAATTTAGCATTTTAGGGCCTAAATTTTAAAGATTCCAGGCCCTATTACTAGGCAGTCGTCGGCGCACGTAGGACAGTACATAGGGCCTGACGCCCTTTGGTAGGAAGCCGCGGAGTTGAAGAGTAGCGGTTTTGGAGGCCTAGAACCTTCTCAGGAAGGTCAATAACTATCTGGTGCCACTCCCTAGGGGCTTTCTCTTAGGGACCTGAATATAGATGCTTAGTTTAGGTGCCGGAAATTATCTGGCTGGATCAGAGGGTTATAGCCCCGCCCTTGGTTAAATAGCCGAATGAATTTGGACTACTAGTTTGGGGGGGCCATGATTCTTTTGAAAACCCCCGTCTGAAAGCTCTCCCATAAAAGGACCTGTTCTTTCAGGCGTACTATTTAGGAAGGCAACTATAAAATCGATCTGCTTGATTTCCCAGTCAAGAATGAAGCTAGTGTAGTACGTACCTCGGTAGGAGGGCTAGAGGTTGAGGCGAAGGGCTCAGTAAAATCTACCTTTTCCTCTGTGAATTCTTGACTACAATAGGGCACTTATTATAAGGCATAGGCTTAATAGAAAAGGTATCCCCTTTTAAAGAGTCTAGTATAATCTTTTAAATTATTAATAGGCTTGTAATTTAGCCTATGGACTGCCTTGGCCCTATTATAGGCTAGGTATAGAAAATCCCCTTTTGAGATTGAATTAAAATTAGGTACCTCTTGGGCTATCTTAGCTATCTTCTTTAGTAGATGAAGACTAATATGCCCTAATCTCTTGTGCTAGAGATAGGCTAGTTTAAGTAGCTTAGGGGACCCTTTAGAAGGTTTAGTGGCCTATATAGGCTATTTAGTGGCTTTCTTGGAAGGCAAGAGGCCTTCTAAAAGAAGATCTTTTAGGTCCTCTATAGCCCTATCCCCCCTATTTCCTATAGGCGGTTCTATCCATAGGGAAGAACCTGTAGAAGGGGGTATGTAAGGGACCCATACCAGAAGACCCTGTAACTTAGAATTAGGTGATACTAGCCTAGATTCTGAGGCAATAGAGCCTATAGAGGACCCAGAAGGGCCTAATTCTTCCTTTAAAAGAATAGGCTCTTGAGGGGTAGGGATCTTTTCATAGTCCCTAGCTGCTTTCCTATTAAAAGGAGGCAGCACTATCTCTAAGGCGTTTGTACTACTACTGGGGATGTAGTATATACTATTATCCTGGGTAGTATAAGTCTCTAGGGCCTATATCCCCTTCTAAGGGATAAAAATCCCGTTTTAGAAGGGTCTAGGTGCATAATTAGTTACTCATCAGCCCTATATAGGGTATTCCTTAAGAGGTAACCCCTAGCACTATAGTGGTAAAGGCTACTAAAGATACTGATATCCATAGAGGGCATATATAGTGCCTCCTTTAGAACTAGATGCTCGGTCTTAGCTGGGCTTTTAGGGCTAATTACTTGAAATATAGCAGTGTCTTTACCTAAGAGGTATACCCTACCCCTACCTGTTTGTAGGTATTTAAAATTGCTGGTTGTTACTAAATCAGTGAATAAAGAATGGCTATTTACTATATGTACTATAGAACCAGTATTGTATAATAGGGCAGTAGGCCTTTTAGGCCTAGAAGGCTTAGGGCCCTTCTTAGGGGGCCCTTTTGATTGTAAACCCCTATAGCAGTGCTTATAGGGGCTTTCTGAGGCTATAGATGAGTTTTGAATCACTAGGCTATATTACCTAAGAATAGCTCTTACTAGAGCTGATTCTTTTTATTATAGGCTATAGCCTAATGTATAAGTATAATCCCCTGAATTTTCAGGGGGCTTCTTATTGGGTGGTTTAGGCTTTATGGATTTTTTCTTGCTACTAGAGCCCCTAGATCTCTTATTAGGCTTATTTTTTTAGCCTTTTTAGGGTCCTGCCCTTTGCTTTAGGCTTTTTTAGGCCTAAAACTGTTTTCAGGCTTCTAAGGGAGGTTTCTATCCCCCCTTAGTAATCTGATAGGATACTAAAGAGGATTTCTAGTCTCTTCTAGTATATCTGCTATAAGAACTATAGATTTAGCCTATTGTAGGCTGGCTAGCTTTTAGCATATGAATAGTTCTTTTAAGCTGCTCTGCCTATTATGGAAATACTCTTTTTAAGGAGCCTAGGTACTGATTTATTAAGTTAGTTAGCTCTATTTGAGCCCCAGCAAGCTATAGCCTGGAAATTAGGCTATTAAACTGAGCATTAAATTCCCTAGGATTTATATTAGAAGTATATTTTAGGGAGTGAAATTCCCTATATAGTGAATCTCTCATAGATCTATAGAATGGAAATACTGGTTCTTTAGTAGCTTGTAAGCTTTTATAGGGCCTGAGATCCAAGCAATAGTAGCCTGTGGGCTTAAAGATAGGCTATCTCTTAAGAGTATTAAGAGAATAGCCTGATTACTATTACTTAGGCTATTAGCTATAGAAGGGTCTGTGAGAAATTGGCTGTACCCTATAGCCTGTAGTATAATAGCTAGCGCTTGCTTCTACTGGTTGAAATTTTCAGGGCCTTTTAGGTGATATGTCTCTGGGAAGGTGTATATCTTCTTAGAGAGCTTCTTACTAAAATTGGAACTAAATCTAGTGGGTTCTGGCTGCCTTCTAGGGCCTATAGGCCCATGGTTGGGGCCTATAGGCCCCTTCTATAGGGCCTACGGGCCCTATAGAAGGACTTTCTATGTCCATAGGCTCCGAGGGGGCTGTCTGGGGCACTTGAGGTGCTGGAGGCGCCGGCTGGGGCGCCTGCTGGGCTACTAGGGCCGATAGGCCCTGAATAGCAGTAGTTAATTCCCCTAGCATACCTTGAAGGGTATTGCTAGTGGCTATTTGCTGAGCTACTAGCTCTTGCATAGACTCCAAACGGCTGTTTAGGTCTAAAATCTACTGATTTTGCAGATCTAGGCGCTCTAATAGAGGCCTATTCCCCTGGGAATTAGGGGGAGTCCCCTCTATAGGGACACTGGAAGCTATTGGCTGTTGAGAAAGATTAAATATACCTAAAAGAATAGGTATATAAGGGGCAGAATATTGCTGAAAAGCGTGATTTATAGCAGCCTTAATAATATAGCTATATATTTCCTTAGTGCCTATTCTGTAGAAATTATAGGCGTAACCCTCTAATATGTAGTCTCTTAAGTGAAACTTTCCCTTATACAAAATGCTAGCGTTGGAGTTGCAATTATAAGAAATGATGTCTATGGTATAATGTGTGCTGAGGGTTGTGGGTTTAAATCACCTAGTAAGCAAATATTTTGCTCTTTTTATAGTTGTTTCTGAGCATTATAGGCCCAAACCAGCGATGTTTTTAGCTAGTCTGCTAATCAGTATAAATAGTACTGTAGCATATAGATAGGTAGGCTTTTTTAAGGCCTAAATTTAATGTTGTTTTAGAGTGCTAACTGCTAGAGCTGGGCTTATAATCTCTGAAGAAATGTACTATAAAATAGCATATAGTTTAGCATGTGTTTTCTAATAGGATTGCAGTATAGTGCTTTAAGGCGAATTAGGATGATTAATAATAATCTGGATAACTTTATATTGAATTAAGTTGGGCTTCTATAAGCTCTCCTTATATACTCTCTAATATTGTCTTACCTATAAGCATGCTGTAGTGGGCTTTAATATAAGTTTGTAAAAGCTAGAAAATTCGTCCTTCTAATATACCACCTTTGGTTCTAAGCAACTAGCTAACTATAGCGCCAGTAATGCCCAAATTAGGTATATATAAACTTCAGAAATTAAGCTATCTAAAGAACTAAATTATATACTTTTTAGATAAGAAATAAGGGTAATATAGAGGTTTGAAATTGAGGTGTAAATGTAGACTAGAATAATTGACTTACGGCTACTAAACTCATCTTGTGTTATGCACGCACTAGGCGTACTTAGCGAAATTCGCCTAACTCGTAAGTTTAGGGTAACTCCTTGCATGAAGTCTAGGGTAACTCCTTATACGAAGTCTAGGGTAACTCCTTGCATGAAGTCTAGGGTAACTCCTTACACGAAGTATTAACACCCTGTTGAGCGGTTCCGTTTAACAATAGGTAGTATAGAATACTATATAGGGCTATATAGTATATACCGTTTAGGGTGTTGGTAGGTGGTTAGTGGGAAGGAGAGAAGGAAAGGTCTAATGGGCTAGAAATAGGCTTTATTACTATAATAAGTAGGGTACTTGGGCTTTTTAGCTCTTTAATTAGCTAACTACTTTATAGAGGTTTATATGGTTCTAAAGACTGACCGTTTAATTATAGATGTAAATATTGAATTATTAGCTATATAGGGGTGTGGAGGGGTGTGTAGAAGTGGTTACAGCTGGGTGTGACCCTAGGGTGACAAGGGGTTTTTGGAAAGTCAGCCCTGCGGCGCACCATAGATTCACAACATTCAAGTGGGATACAGCGTAGCCTGAATGCCATCGGTCACTGGAGTTCTGTGAAAGCCGGGCACAAGTTATCTCAAACGTTCACATGCCCTCGGCCAGGCCGCAGGCGTGGCCGTCACACGCGTGCGCAGACTCCCCAACCAGAATGAGTGGGGAGTCTGCTTGCATAATAAATGTTATTCATGTAGTACCTAACGCCAAGGCGAGGACGTGCACAACTGAGCGCAGACTCCCCACCCAGAATGGGTGGGGAAACTATGCCTTATGGAAATTATATGGCTAGGTTGATTATTAAGCTGTATTTAAACGCGTATAAAGAACCTTCTTCTCCATCCCTTCCCAGCTAGACTTATATAATGCTTGGTACTGACTAATATGTGCGGATGCAGATTCCCCACCCATTTGGGGAGTCTGAGCCAAAATATGTGTGCTTAAGGAGGTCTGTATGTCAGAGATAAGGCAGAGGAAGGATCTTCCCGGAACCTTATCGACGGGTAACTATCAAATGTTCTTCATGAACGCGTGCAAACATTCCAGGAAAGTCGGCTTTGATCTTAGTCCCGAGACGTGCGGGGGAACCTCTTCTTATGGATATAGGTCGCATTTAATTCTGATGCTCAACGGTAGGTTTGATTGTGCTTGCAGCAGGAACACGCATCCACGAGCAGCCTGGAGAAATAGTGGCACCACATGTGTTAACTGCATGGCAGCCCAGTCAACACGGTAGACAATAAATCATTTTAGGATCCTGACAACATCTCATTTTCAATCTCCGAAAAAAGCTTTGCTCAAACATCAAAAGGAAACAACCTCCAATTTGAAGGAACCCTTCGGAGGCGAACGTGTCAGCTCCGCCGCCTGGAAACCATTTGACAACATCTCGAAGAACCGCCTTTTTACCATCCTGCTCTCAATGATATACCTTGCCGGCCACCGCCTTATACAAAGGGCCGAGCCCTCCTCTTCCAAGACTGGCCCCGGGGACCAAATCCCCTCCAGCTGCGGGTGTGCCCATCAACTATGCTCCAACTCAACACACAAGACACCAGAAAGACCGGCGTCTTGCATGACGACAGAGAAACCCCCCAAAATAACCAGTTGTGGCCCGCGGTATCACAAAAAGAATATTCCAAGAAACGCCATGCTGGTATACGTTGCCGAAATTCCGTCCGAAAAAAGGAAGGAAACAGAGATTGTTGCTTTAATCGACAAGATGTTTTATGGACCTAGAGCCTTGAGGGAGGCATCTGTGCAGCCCAGACAAAGCTCTGCTTCTCCCTCTCGTCGTACTCTAACGGCGATGAGCCGATGTCCTTGACGGCGTCCTTGACCCTTTGCTTGAAGGAGCGCTTGGTCTTTGTGGGATGTTGGGGCGTCTTTTCGTAGGAGCACGTGGTCGAGACCGTGTAGACTGACGGTGCGTAGTCTTTCGTCTGGGAAGGCATTGTGATTTGGGTTGTTTGGTCTTGGGTAGCCGTCTTGTTTGGGGTGGGACTTGTGAAGATGTTGGTGATGAAATTGAGTGCGGATGTGATATACGCGTAGAAGCTTGATTTGGAGCAAGTCTTGTTGGGGTCTGATGGATTGAGTATTTCTGAATAATAGGAAGCGAGAGACTGGTGGTAGGCTTGGAGAGTGGGACTGGCCATACTTATAGAAGTGTGTGTGTGTGTGTTTGGCCAGAGGTACATAGGAATATGATTGTTTCTGCAACGTCTGTGTGCCCCATCCATCCCGAGGGCGTCATATCACTTGGACATTTCGGGCCCCACAAGAGGACGTAATCCTTTACTTTGCACCGCGTACACCCCAGGCTCATGGATACAGGGCGGAGTCAGATTTAGAAATTTGGTGGGACTTGGTCGGCACTTGCAAAATAGAAGTCACAGCCTCCTTTTGGTCCTAGGTCCTAGGGCTCAAAAAGGGCTGGGTCGCACACTTGACGTCCATGTCGAAAGCGGCCCCCAACATGCACAATCGGAGTTCGGAGTACCAGCCGTTCTTGTCAGCCCGCAAGGTCCCTCGACTACAATCCCATGACACGTCCCCATTTAGCGCCCGGGGGGTGGTTGATGCCTGATTCTGGTGGCTTAGAGCTGGACGAAATGGGTGTGCCTGGGCTGTCATGGGGAATTGACTTGTGCTCCTGAGACTTGCCAGGTCAGCCTCAACCCTGCACACGATGCGGTAGGAGTAAGACGGAGCATCTTTGAGGCACTAGTAAACCCGGTGCCTTGCACCTACGCTAAAAAGGGACTTCGTGGCCGGTGGAGTCATCGGTGAGCATGCCGACAGACTAAGGATGCGGTCAGAAAGCCTAATGGATTGAACTAGTAACCTGTCAATGTTGCAACTGGAATTGAGTCCTACCAGAAAAGCCACCACATCTTGGCACTCCCAGCCTGTGCTGGCGAGCATCTTCAGGGGTTGCGCCTTAATAATTTTCGCTGCTGGCCCCTGCTTTTGGTGATAGCACATTCGTGAACTCCGTGACTCATCTCATAAACGTCCAAGCACCTGCAAGCCACGACTAGCTATTCTCAAGTTCAGCCTCATCCACTCCTGCAAGGGTTTCTCAAGAAAAATTTCTTTATCACTTACTGCCGAAGACCAAGCCTCATAAACCTGACTCACCAGTCGGAAATCCAAATCAGGTAACTCAACGTGGGAAATTCGCCGAAACAAAAGGCTGCTTATGCAGAGTGCGACAGCAAATTCAGCACCGCCCAGCCCGCCCTGAACCGAAAAAAAAAGGGGGGGGGGGCAATTGATATGCAGCTTCGGTATCACACATACTGCTGTGGAAGAGACTTCTCAGAAAGACCCGGTGTGCAACCATCCCATGCCAGCGCTTATGCACAATATAATCAGTCAGCCCTGAGGCAGTGCTTGGGCCTCAATACGGTTGTGCAACACATGCCACGTATTTCTTCATTTTTGTACTTCGCGTTGCCCGCTATGCTGCCTCGCTGAACAGCCTTAAGCTCTACGGATAGAGTGGCAGTGATTTGAGATTGATCGTTGGGTTGGGGGATAGTAGGGCCCGATATCTATGATGTTGGAGTGTGACCGTCTTTTATTACCCACCTTTAGTCCGCAAATGCCAAACTCCGATACTTCTCAGGTTGTTAGCCTTGGGGAGAAGTACTTCTTCTAGAGACCTCACAAACAACCTGAGAAAGCGCATAGCAACAGAATCGATTTCTAACTACCCTGGTAATATCTCTTTTGTGCAGCCTGTGAGAACCCCACAAGGCCTGTTGGTGGCTGTGATCAGGCTGTGATATCCCAGCACTGAGGCATCGATATCGAGCCTATCGCACAACGGCACAAGGTCTTGCTTTGTCTTCATTCTCCTGCTTACACGATCGCTGGACATGCCCTTTGCTGTAGATCCAACGTCCGTAAGCACTAAAAACGAAATCGTTTCAAAGTATCCCAAATGCGCGTTCTAGTCCCCACACGATGTCTCGGATATGGATTTCGGAATTCATCGTGGGTAGCTCCCAGGAGTTAATTTTACAACTTTGACACTCCAAGCTAGACTCTGTGAACACACGTCATGAAGTAAGGATCCGATATACTAGCATGAGCAAGCCCATCCCCCTGTCCGTTTCAAAAGCCATAGCTGGAAGATTACTGATATTGCTCGTGATTCGTTATTCCCGTTTTGTGTCGCAGTGGAACGGTGCGCAATCCCGCAGCCCCCCCCCCCGGGCCAAATTCAGTCGGCGACGTAGATTCTTGATATAGTAGTAGTGGTCTCCACGATGTCACAAGGCACCACTAGCAATGAACCAAGGACGGTAGTCAACCACTTCCTATTGGGGCAACTCCACGGTCGTCACAGGTGTGTGGCTGAATTGGTCGCACTTGGTGTGGCACGCTCAACCTCGTTCACACACCGAGATGTGGACTTATGCAAATCCCCAATAAAGGCAAACTCTGGAAGTTCTCCTGCTTTAATGAGGATAAGTCTTGGGCCTCAGTACTGATCGACCCTCCAACCCCGGAAGGAGAAGGAGGTGGAGCGGTGGTACTCATCCTTGAAGACATGAAACTATAATCATCTACTTCATTAGACGAAGTTTATCTTCAACGGCCATTCTCGTGACTTTCTTTCATCAGGTGCGAAGGCCTTGAAAACCGTCGCCGCCTCGGCCTAGGGAGGACAACCAGACGGGATGCGCCTGCGAGATTGAGGTCAATTGGCCACAGTAAAGCAACAAAAAAAAAAAAAAAAAAAAAAAAAAAAAAACAAAAAAAAAAAAAAAAAAAAACAAAAAAAAAAAAAAAAAAAAAAAAAAAAAAAAAAAAAAAAAAAAAAAAAAAAAAAAAAAAAAAAAAAAAAAAAAAAAAAAAAAAAAAAAAAAAAAAAAAAAAAAAAAAAAAAAAAAAAAAAAGTCCACGCGCATTTCCCCTGGGCGGAAGCACCCCACCGAGAGTTCCAACTGGGCTTATGTGGGTCGGGAAGTGCACATGCTCGTGATGGCCGACGGCGGAGGAACATGACGCGGCCCGCTCCCAGGCAGCCAGACATGTCACCCCCAGGTCAAGCACCGCAAAGAACAGTGGGGAAAACAAGCTTCTGGGAGGGCTTGAAACACGTAACATAAGTGTATGCGGGAATTTAGGCCGAAGCCGCTCAAGCCTTCACCAACCGCTGTTGCTCTCACACCACAGCGGTCATCTTTGCTCTATAAAATAATAACTTCAACTATTCATCACCCGGAATATCACTTCTGAGCACATCCCTGTACTGACCTCAGTAATATTCTCCACCTATGTGATACATATATTAGTTATCAATTTAATAAGGATTTCAAAATTGCTAAGGAATAAAGCGATATATCGTTGAGTAGTAAGGCCACTTCTACTCCTGGGTGAGTTCTGGTTTGGAAGAAAATTAGAGCCAGGATGGATTAAACCTTGACAACTACTGTGCGGCGACTAACTACTTCCAAGGTTTGTTTCTAAGCTTCAATGTTAACTTCAACCTGCACCGTGACCCGTCGTCGAAGTCTCCACTCTGGCTGATATACTGGTGTGGCCTCCATTTATATGGGTGTACATCCAATTTCTTTATCTCACGTCTGCTATACATTATATTCAGGTACATGATGTATTGAGGAAAAATGCGTGTTAGCGATAGATAGTCCAAGAGTAGCCAGTGCGCTTCGCGCTATTCGTATCCTGCGTCGCCGATTCCCCCCACTGCGGCGATGTTTGACTATTACTAACGGTCGAATACATCGTGGGGAGACGCAGTGGCACAATATCACTTTTCGAAATAGTGCGCCTCGCCGTCTTCTTGGCGACGTTGGCAATGACCATCGTCTCGACCACGATGGCGCCGACCGCAGCAACGAGCAGAATGGACGTGAACACCAAGTGCACGGCCACCCAGGCCCAGTTGACGGTGTACACGCGCTCTGCAGGCCAGGTTACTGTCGAGGGCACCTTTTTGTAGCGGGGTTGCAGGTTGGCAGGGATCGAGGTGCTGTTAAGAACGACGCCTGACGAGCATTGTGGGCAGTAGCCCAGTCCAACCCAGGTGCTGAACAAACGGCCAAAGCGCTGGGCAAATTCATCTGGGGAGACCGTTGCTGAGAGGTTGAACCTCGAGTCTCGCAGTTGTCTTGCACGGGTGCGAGGCTTCATATCGAACGGGCCGCCACGTTGAATGTATTGCTCAGCTATCTCTTGTTAGACTTGGGCTGCGAAACTTGCAAAGTGGAGCACGAGATAGAAGATCGGAGAACTGACTGGCTGTTGCCGTCCCATCTGTGGTTGGCAAGTTTCCCGACCAGACAAGGTCCGGTGCGAAGTCACCTAGGGGTGTATGCAAAGCTTCATCGGAGGGCATGGGCTGCGCGGCGGCTGACTGTGCACAGGTGTATACACCAGTGATGTCGTCTCGGCTACAATGCATGGGCACGTCGTAAAAGACCTGCTCGTAGCTGCAGCTGATGGAGGAGTACTCCCACTGGTCGACAGCCGAGTTCGTGGTCCCGCGGCACCTCCTTCTCGGCATAGTGCCAGTGGCATTGGAAATCGACTTGCTGTTCAAGGAAACGAGATTCACCATGGCAGGAGAGGCGGGGTTATCGTGACCAGACATGCTCAATCCCAGGGTCTGAGAGGCACTGTAGGATATCTGCCCTGGCGACGTGTCATTGGAGAGGAGTCTCGTCATGAGAGCCCAATCTCCACACTTGAATTCGAAGGCAGATGCGGTCATTGAGAAGCTCAGAGCCTTGATGCCCGCCGGGATAGATACGCCCTCGTGGGCGTTGCTGACCAGCGCACCGCGAGGACGTATGCCGTGAGGCAAGGCAGCATCGTCGTCCATTGGTCCAGACGCAGACACAATAGAGCCGGCGAAAGTGGATTTCGGCGGGGAGTAAACCGAAGCTGGCCCGCGGATGGGGTTGTTGAAGCCGCCCTGTGAGAGACTGCGGATGTACTTGGCGCTGATAGCCTGGATCAGCTCGGAGCGGCTTGTCGACGACAGCGCATTCGCCGAGTCTGGAGCCCAGACTTGATTGGGCCCCGAGTTCTCGACGTAGAGGACGTCGCGACTACCTTGGCGGCTCTCCCGAGCAACTCCGTACATGTGTCGAGCCGCTTGTGGTCCGATCGGTGACAGGCACCAAATCAGGAACACAAGAAGACACCATGCTTCCAGGTGAGGCAACGTTAGATGCCGGTTCGCGCAGTCGTTTGAACGTCCATTTATGCCACCCCTTACCCAGAACATGATGCCAGCCTTCAGGCACTGCGCCGCTGCTGTAGCGAAGACGATAGGCCAAATGCTGGCAGAAATTTCGACGAGGTCTGCGACCGAAGACCAGCTTGAAGACACTGGCTTCCCTCTCATGGCAATTGCAGCGATGCCCAGGGCAATAAAGGCAAAAGGGAGAACAATGCTGCAGCTTGCTAGCATGTAGGAACACAGGCGAACCAAGCGTTGCAGCCACGGCCTCATGAGAGCCTCCTCTGTTGCAGTGCCTATACAGAGATCCTTTTTCTGGTGCCGTGACTCGTTTGTATGTAGGGTGGACGTGCCGCTGTCATCCGAGTATCGTATTGCCGCTGGGGGACTGCGTAATACTGCATTCTGAGGCTGCCCATCGTCCCGGGATGCAGCCCTGGCATTCGAGGTCTCGTAGCTCTCGCGTGCTAAGCCCTGTCAGCATCAGTCCTTGCCAGAATTATAATGAATGCTTACCTGATCTGCTGCGATGGGGTGTCAGGTGGTTTTCATATTCGAACTCTGTGGTATGGTCACCGTCATCACCATAATCACTGGCCGAGTACCTCCGATCCTCTTCATATTCCTCGTTCCCGTCGGCATGGCCAATATCGATGTTGCCCGATGCCCCGCTGGCTCCAGCTGCGGAGCTTCCATTTGCAGAACGTCCAACCCTACGGGCGCCTTGCGACCTCTCGAAGGTCTGCTGTTCCGCCAGTGCGGTTTCGACGAGCGTCAGGGTCGAAAGCATTGTATCTCGACTAGCATCATCGTCACAGATTGACTCGGAAGTGACCGATGGAGGTGCTTGGTGCCTGTCCGGACTTCGAGGTTGCGATGTCCTAAAGAGGTCCGAGTCACGAACGGGCCGCTGGACCCTCACGATCCTGCCATCTGATGTGCGGGCAAGAACAGTTCTGCAGGCACCCCTTGCTGCCCTTGGAGTAGAGGCGAATGCCACGGCTTTTTTTTCCTTGCCGGTTTCTCGTGTTGACAGGCTACGTCCGATTGTGGTTGAGCTGCCGGCAGGATGATGAACGTTCCCCGGTTGGAAGCTTTGCGGAGCCGACCTAGCCTGCCCAGCCTCATCCTCTGATATGGCGGAGGCATAATCATCAATGATCTGACTGACTGGGGACCGCCCCCTATATGGCGAGTACATGGTGGCAGCGGTGGATTTGTGGAATCAGAGTCTCTGAAACCAAAGCACCAAAAGCCAGAGCAAGGAGGATGGAGATCCATGAACCGGGCGTACATTTCTATTATTCCATACCTCTGCCTATAACTCCCCGCAAGGGACCCAGGAAGGCCGTAGGGAGGTAAAGGGGATCCCCGTAGACCACCAGTGAGCGCAGCGCTGTGCAGAGTCCGCGAGCGGGCCCAAGTTATCCGTGGACCAGTCTCGACGCATTGCTATTTTCTGGATAGCCCGTCGTCTTTGTTCCTGAACTAACTAGGCGAGCAGTGGGATCAATGACCGAGAAGACCTGCGACGGCTCGACTTTAGTGGCTGATGGACCCTACCTGGTGGAAGGGACTTGATCGATTTACGAGGTAGCCCTCCGGCTCTACCGACAGCCGCCATCAATGCTGGATTGTGGGACTTAGCCCGATAGTAGAATCATCGTCCAACCTAAGTTCATGGCCTCCCTTGAAGATGCGAGAACCAAGAGGCCCACGATTGATGCTGTCCGCATCAATGTCTTGTGGTGCCACTTGCCCCAGGCGGCGATCATAAGAGGCATGCCAATCCCAGGGGAAACAAGCTCTGTTACGATTTGGTCCACCAGACTACGTACCTGAAGCCGGCTGAACCAAGAACTTCCATTCATATCTGTGTTGTAGGCTACTAGGTCCCTCTGTTCCGCAGCTCTGGTATCGCGCACACGGGCCGCAGGACTAGCCCGGCCTGTCCGTGAGCAGGCGGGCCGAAGCATTGTAAATGCTATTCTCGATTTGGTAGCGACAAAGAGGCCGGCCGTGTCCGACCGAGCCACTAATGCCGGCAGTCAGATGCGCAACCACACAGCAGAGCAGACAAGAGCCATGTCTGAATCCCACGGCGTCTGGATGCCGTAGCTGGCTTCAGTCGCCCGGCCCTGGCACGGAAGACGTCCAGATCGCCGGGGCGCGGACTAGTGGGTTCGAGAACAACCCAGACGCGCACATGTCCAAAATCACAACAAGGCATTATGGCTCTCGATCAGCCCAACCTCTATGGCAATTGTCCATTGTCTGAGTCCCAGGTGCCCACTATGACCCAAGGAGTAGTAGTAACATACCTAGGTATTTTCTGCTCAGAATCCAGCCAGAAGCCCTCAGGATGGTCCAAGCCTGTGAAGCGCTGACACTTCCATGGCTGATATCTGATGCCCTGGCCTGGCATGCGGGAATGTCTTCCAGGACTCAGGGGACAGAAAGTACGCGCCATTCCGAGTGGAAACAAGAGTTTGTTGTCATTAGCTTTCCAGGTTTGTGTGTAGATATTTGGCACACCATCTCCATGCCCGATTCCTCAAGCAGTACTACAGTAGTAGTTCCCGGTTTGGCCCAGCACCTAGGTAATACTGTGATACTAGCGCCGAGACACAGCTCACTGCCCACAGGCAGCAAGCTAGTGAGTGATGCACAAGTTCCATATGACCAGGGTGAAGTGATCACAATGCATTGGTAGGTCATGCTTGGCATTGGTCCAAAGAGCCGCTACGTTAGCCCGGGGTCTGACCACTCGATTGGCAGTCGTGATAAGATTTCTCGTTCATCTGGGGCATCGGAGCATCTGCCCTCGGCCTGCTGAACTGATGGATCAACTGCCAGGAGCTGCCCGCGCTAGCCAGCTACCCTAATACGTAGGTAGAACCTAGGTAGGTATACTAACAGACCAAAGCAGCAGTGACGGGTCTCCCCATCACCCGGCGGGATCCGCCTATAACTCCAGGACCCATCTTTTCTGACATCAACCGAGTGTTGGTCAGGACCCTGTCTTTCCTGTCCCATAACGCCTTCAAGCAGGTGGCTGGTGTCCTTGTTAATCTGATCACAACTGGGCGTTTTTTTTTTTTTTTTTTTGGTTTTTTTTTTTTAAAAAAAGAAAAGAAAAAGAAAAGAAAAGAACATACAGCCTCGGGCAGGTGGAGAGTCCGTAGACGCCCCCGTCTTTAAGCTGCTGTGCATGCGTCATGCACTCGTTCATGCATCAAAACAGTACATGACTGATGCGGGGGTTTTGTAATTGGACCTCCCCCTGACGGCGGCAACTTTGGCCATGCAAGAAGCCCCAGCACTCTGCACACCAGGAGCCAGCATGGACGCGCTCCAAAGATGCGAATGGCCCTGGTCTTGTAGTCGGCTGCGCACCCGCCCAGGAGGCTGAACCGTCAGTCAGAACATGACACATCTATCTAGCGACCTCCAACATGGTCCAATCCGCCGACGGCGCCGGCCGCACTGAGCTGCCCACCGGCCGAGGCTACCCAGCAGACATGGACAGCGTCGTCGACAGCGGCGTCGACGACGAGCGGCCCCCGCCGCTGCCCCCGAGGCGGCCCTCTGTCCAGGTCGACGCTGGCCACCTCGCGAAGCCCACCACTGCTCTCGCCTCAATCGACGTCCAGACGCTCTCGTTCCCCGATGGCTCGCGAGGCACCTTCGAAGCCGCAGCTGTGGCGTCCGACCCCAAGGCCTCGTCCAGGGTGCCCAGCGGCACTGCAACACCAGTCGAGCTTGGAGGCTTCGCCCCGGGATCTGCGCTTCCCGCCCGCGGCAGCGACTTCGGCGACGATTCCGTCAGCGTCATGAGCTTCTCCCCGACCCTCCGACCCCCTGCCGACCTCGCCAGTCTCGTGGCCGGCGGAATCAACAGGAATAGCAAGGCGTGGGCAATGCTTAGGTCGCAATCCGCCACCGTCATGCCGTTCCAAAGAGCCAGTCTGGCCGACAGGTTTGGCAAGTTTGAGACCGAGTTTGAAGAGATACCGGCCGAGGGTGCCCTGAACGACGATGCGAGGCTGGCCCTGTGGAGGTCCAAGCTGAAACACTACATGATCCTGTCGTCTGCCGGAAAGCCAATATGGAGCCGGCATGGAGACTTGAGCCTGATAAATTCGTCCATGGGAGTGGTGCAGACCATAATATCATTCTACGAGAGCATGAAGAACCCGCTACAGGGATTCACGGCTGGGAACGCCCGTTTCGTTGTTGCAACCGAAGGCCCTCTCTATTTCGTTGCCATCAGCAAGCTCGGGGAGAGCGAGGCCCAGCTCCGAGATCAGCTGAAAGCATTATATATGCAGATCCTCTCCACCTTGACACTCCCAACACTCACAAAGATATTTGTGAGTCGACCATCGACAGATCTGCGGACGCCTTTGCAAGGGACAGAGTCGCTCCTGTCATCGCTGGCAGACAGCTTCACCAAGGGCTCCGCAACCTCCCTCCTGGGCGCTTTGGAGTGCCTGAGGATACGGAAATCTCAGAGGCATGCTGTCAACAATGCGTTTCTGAAAGCACGGACTGGAAAACTGCTCTATGGCCTGATCGTTGCTGGCGGGAAGCTTGTCAGTGTAATCCGGCCGCGACGCCACTCCCTTCACCCCAGCGACCTGCAGTTGATTTTCAACATGCTCTTCGAATCCGGCGGAATCAAGGCCGGAGGCGGCGAGAACTGGGTTCCTCTCTGCCTCCCCGCGTTTAACAACAGTGGTTATCTCTACATGTACGTCAGCTTCTTTGACGATGCCGCAGCAGATGGGACGAAACAAACTGCCATCAACCCCGAGGATGAAATCGCCATAATCCTCATCAGTCCGGATAAAGAATCCTTCTACGACCTCAAAGAGATGCGCGACAAGGTAGCAAGCAGCCTCAAGAAGAACGGCAGTCTCGACATCATCAAGGCAGCCGTCAAGGCCGGCCGGCCTCAGGTCGCAAATATTGCGCCGGGCAGCCAGGTCAGCCACTTCGTGTACAAGTCCCGCGCCAACGTGCAGTTCTGCATGTCGTCACTCGACCTATTCTCCAAATCGAAAGGAGTCTCGTCGGCCAGCGCCGACGACGAGGAAGACGCCGAGGAAAGCGGCGTTGACGGCCTCGCCTCGCGCAGGCGACTCATGACGCTCTACCACCAGCTGCATGCATCTGTACATGCCCGCCACTCACACCTAAAGGTGCTGCACTGCGTCGGACAGGACGCTACGAGCCTGGCGTGGGTCACCCCGATCTTTGAGTTTTACTGCGTCGCTGGGCCCAACGCGTCTAGGGCGGTGATGACACAGGGTGCAAACAAGATCATCCAGTGGGCTAAGAAGGAAGAGGAGCGCTTGTTCATCATCGGTGGCGGCGTTTTCTGAGCACACACACCCTGGGATAGGCCGGGGTTCTCATTTCCATTGTCCTGAATCCTGGCCTGCATTACGGGGTTGCTCGGGATGGTGTAAATGGTTGCTGAGGAGCGGCAAATCGAAATCCAGATACCCGGCCGTCGCCAGCCATATACATTATTGATCACCCAGAAAGAGTAATGAGCTCTTCGCTATACAAGAATCCCTCTTCACTGATGACACACCATTCTTCGTGCGTGGCACTGTCCCCATCGCTCCCTTGGCGTGAAGTTGGTCGTTTGACCCGTCTCGGTCTAGTGACTGCTCTCCTCTGCCCCTTCTTTGCCGTACATACCTGGTAGCGGAGGCAATCTTGGTTTTGAATGCCTCCCAGTGGCCGCCCGTACAGCCTAGTCATACCTAGTCGTATAGCTAATACCTGCCTTACGCCGGGGCCCTCCTGACCCGCCATACCAGGCTTTGGTGAGCCGTAGAGGTGGTCACTATGAACCCACGCATTACTTAATAGGATTTTGCTATTTAACGGCTGTCTCTAAGCTCTTATGATTATCATTATGATAGATATTATCAGGTTTTAATAAATCCCTGGGAATTTTAAATAT
The DNA here is from genome assembly GCA_002270565.1 of Stenocarpella maydis. Lineage (NCBI taxonomy): Eukaryota > Fungi > Ascomycota > Sordariomycetes > Diaporthales > Diaporthaceae > Stenocarpella > Stenocarpella maydis. The sequence continues at coordinate 113,488 of NQMI01000115.1, forward strand.
ATTTTACAGCAAAAAAATAATCACGGAGAGGAGTTAATTGCTAGAGAGTATGTATTTTGAACTGGAGGCTCGTTCTTTGGAGAAGACTCCCTCTTAATTTCTATATAGTGGGTCTCCTGCTTTGGGTCGCTGGGTGGTTGAAAATGAATCCCTTGTTTTCCCTTCTTATTGAGTCTGAATTTGAAGTCATTGGATTTGAGGGCTTTGAATTGTGGTCTTGAATTGATGGTGTTGAACTTGAAGGTCTTGGAGAGGAGGTGGTGAAGGGAAGGTGTTGAAGTGTTGGAGAGGAAGGAACGAAGGCACCCCTCCCTTCCTGAGGTATATTAACGCACCCCCCCCCAGCGACCTAATGACTATTGTTTTGCTCTGTGACTAATGATTTTAGCCCTTATAACTATTTTTTCCTTTATGGTCATTTCTCTTGGAAGGGTATCAAATAGCTCTTTGACAACTTAGGAGAGAAGTTTATATATATTAAGAATATTTATGTATTGAGAAATGTCAAGGATTCTTTCAGGGGAGAGGTACTCAAATAGCAATCTGGAGGTTATAGGGTCCCTCTCTGCGCCCCTCTAGTGCACTGTATGGCGCCCTTCGACTTGGGGGCCTCCAGTAAGCGCTTCTCAAGCCTTCTCCAGCCAGCCAACTCTCGTGTCCCGGCCAGTGAGACACGGAGGCTCTCCGTGCCAGCCTTCGTCCACGCCTTGACGCGATATCGATACCGACGGAGTTTCTACCAGATATTGAAGATAATGGTCATTTCTTGCAGCCGACGTGTAACATTCTGGGTTCATGTGAGAATCTCGCACTTCTCATTGTGAAGAGGGGGGGGGGAGGGGCTTACCTTTTGTGCTCCTTTTCCCCCCTGCATCTCGCGGCCATCCATGTATTGCTGGTATATCCTGTACTGCTCGACGTATCTCTTCCGAGGACCATCCTCAGTGCCTCCGCATCCTCATCAGAGCGGCCGCCAGCCGGCAACAGAGGAACCCGCAAACGATCTTAAAAACGCACGGATTCGGTGGCGCATCTGGGTTAACCCCATACGGCTTTTTCCGTGAGCACATGGTTTCTACACGTCTGCTGTGTGTGTTGTTGCCTTTCCCGGTCCGGGTGAAAACGGTACTTGGTGTAACAGTTTTGGATCCGAGTCACAGTCTCAAGTTTACACTTGCATTTCCGGTATGTGGAAATGCGCACAATGATAGTGGGAAGAAGAAATACCATGTGAGACGGCTTCAACATAAGCTAGATTCTCAGGCCACCTGCCTTAGGACTCGGCAAAAAAGTTAAGGGGGGGAGGGGAGGCAATTTGTCTTAGTCTTGAACCTGATGGAGCCAGTTGCAAATCCGTCATGTATTCGTCTTGACGTACTAGGTAGTAGGCCGAGCTACGTGGCCGTAGTTCCCACCCTTAGTCTTGCAAGTCATTCAGCGTACGGTATGAGAGGATCCATTATTCCCTCTCAACTGTGATTTGCAACGGTCAGTATCAGTCCCGAGTTGGTATATCTCGGTAAAACTCTTTTCGCTGACGATGTTGGAAGTATAGCTTCTTAGGAATCCCGCTAGTGCTCGCTATTTCTCAGATAACTTTGGCTGCTAGTTGTGTTTAAAGTCTGGTCTGCGTCTATAATTTGTGATTCTGTCAACCCTTATCTCGCTATCAGAGTGCTCTGGTACAGTCCTAATATGCCTGCCTTACCATAAGAATCCTTGTCTCCCAACTCTTGAACAATCTCAACAGTTTCGCTCTGCTTTGGGCTATCGAACCATCAACTCTACCGTAATATAATAATTCCGCTGTCTTTAGAATGCCTCCATGCTATAGCGGATCCGGTCGGTTGATTTCTGTCTATTAAAAAACTATTAACGTCAGAATTCGTTTGTTCACATATCTAAACTGAAATAATAGGGGGACGAGGACATCTGTGTGCTTGCATGCGGGCAACCCATCGTGTATGACTATTTTTCTGTGTATTGTGTTATGACTTCCATCAACTTGTAAACCGGGCCAAGGTGACACTCTCTAGACAGGGCGCACGCTCTATTATACAAGTCTCTCATATGAGCCTCCCTCTGTGCATGCTTTTCTCCACACAACCCATATGCCTTGATCAACAGCATCTGAACGATGACACAACCACACATTCCATACCAACTCTGGTACAGGCATACAGGCACCTGGCAATCCTCAGCTTCCACTGAACGAAACTCTTCTTCCAATTGCAGAATTCGACAGATTCCACACATGAGTATTGATCACAAAGAACTGGTTAAGCCAGCCTCCCGCAAACCAATTTCACCGACTACATTGGCAAAGCTCCAGTCAATTAACCCTGCGTTTGGTTTTGCCCCAAGTTCGAAGCTTGTGTCTCGCGCCCTTCATGAGCTTTTCCAACTTGCTTCTCACTCCGCTCTTGGCTAAGATTTGTGGGCGAGGCCTGGAGTTGCTCGCTGATACGCACAGCTCTTTGTGAAAGCCTGCCTGTTGGCCGTCAGCAGCCGATGAAGCACCGATTCCGTTGCGATTGTCATCCTTGTGACGTTGATCCTCAAGACGGTCATCCTGTGGGAGCTTGCTTATTAAAGGAGACCGATGATGGTTTCGAGATTCGGCGAGTTTCAATTTCAAATTGGAAATGCGCTTTCTCAACCCTTGCCGCGGCTTCACGATGCTGTTATCTGAAAAGAAGCTTTGTACCTCACATTCCGCACCTGGTTGGGAGTCGACACTCGGTATGCGCAGCATATCCATATGTGTGTCGAGGGATGTGCCCCTAGTTTCCGCACCGGCAGGAACTTGCTGAATCCGTGCCACCAGCGTGTCCTTGGCCCCCGGCATCTCTACGTGGAACCGGCTGTGGAAGTTTCTTGGCTGAACCGGGGGTGTGCCATTATTCGCGACTGCAGCTCGTAAGGCAACAGCAGGGCTGAACAGGTCAATCGGCCCTCGGGAAGCAAGCTCCGACACAGTGGTGGATTTTTGTATGCCAGGCCGTCGTTTCACAGTTCCTGGGTCTTCGGGCACCAGAGACGTGAGGGTAGGGCGTGAGATCCTGATCGGAAGCTTCCGCTTCACAGGGGTAGTAGAATACTCTGTCGCTGTCGCAGCTGCATTCGAAGCTGGAGCCGAAGTCGCTGGTCGCTTGAAGTCTGGACGGGAAGCGCTTTTTGGAATGGCGTTTTCGCGGTTGGATCTACGCTCGTGCTGCTCCACCGAGAACGAAGCAGCATGCTTCAACTTCAGCCGCGGTTTGTGGGCATTCCGGTCAAAGACGAATGCATCATAGCCTTTGGGAGCCTCTCCCTCCTGAAAAGCATCAACCAGTGTGGAGCGGGCGTCTGTCAGTTGTGAGATTTCGAAGGGCTCGAACTCCATGGGCACGACAGCTGGCCCAAAAGGTGATTCAGGAGCGGGCGCGTACCCAGGGAGGGGTGGTAAAGCCTTCATCAACTGAGGAATACTATTTTTCACACGCAGCAGCTTTGCTGGTGAGATTGGCTGTGGAGTCAACGTCGGGCCACTACGAGTTGACACAACATGGTATTGGTGGGGTTCATCGACGGTAGTGTTGAGTCTCAGTGCTGTTGCTTGCCTTCTACTTCCACGGAGTGACGAGACTCGAGGTGGATATGGCAGTCCGTTGGTGGCTTCTCCGACACCTCCTTCCTTGAGCTCGCCCGGGGGCAGCCTATTTTTCGCATCTGGAGCTTCTTCCCTGCCTCGTGGTTGTGTACGAGGAACTTGACGAGAAACTTGTGATTTACTGCAGACGTCATCGGGATCTTCTGGACCTGGGGTCTGAAAATGATGGTCAACATGCTGGACGAAGGACGCCAAATCAGACAAGCCCGAGCCCAAAGAATAAAAGCGACTGTCATGCCGAGGATGACAGCTCACCTTCGGAATTTTCGAGGAGACGTCGTCAGTCAGATGAGTTGTAGTGGTAGATGCAGACTTGGGCGAGGCCGGCAAGGTGTCCTGTACTCGCGCCGGGTCGACGTCCTCAACAGTGATATGGCCCTCGTGAGAGTCTCGAAGTGGATCGACGTCGCCCTTCGGGCCAACTACCCCATGGGGTGGCACGCCGGCGATGAATGCAGGGGTTTTGGGCTCTGATGGGTCATCAATTGTAGAAACATCGGATGTCATTTCGACGGCCATCGGTGCCTTTGCCTGGCCAAAATCCTTGATGGCACTCACTCCCTCTGCGGCCAGATCCTCGTCCATAACTGGAGCTTGTTGCCCACAATCATCAACAAGACCAGCCATTCCCGTACATGGATGTGAGGCCAGATGATCCTTGGCGCGTTGTTTCGGAATGGGGTCGGCGTTGTAAGGTGGCGGAGGTATTTGCTGGTCTCGGGAACCAACTGGAGTGGTGCCTTCTTCAGGATGGTAACTTGCGTTTGCCTGTTCCTGAAGGTAAGCCTCAAACCCGTTCTTTGTATCCCCCACGGTCCCGAGACATTCTCCGGTGTCGTCCTGGAAAGCTCCGGGGCTAATCGGCGTCGAGATGCGCCGTGGAATGGGTGCTATTGGAATGACGGGTGGCGGCTCTACGATATCCTCGAACTCCTCGCTGTAATCGTAGAATAGAGGCCTCTTCGGGACTGTTGCAACTCCTCGCACTCTTGACGATGTCTGGGCGTAGCCGCCGCTCATGGATGTCAAGCTCATTGTCCTCAGACTTTGACCTGATGAGCCACTTTCGAGCCTCTCACTGGGTCTCACATCGCCATCGTGAAGATGACTTGGCAGGAGTGGCCGATTTCGTGGTCTAGGAGGGTAGAAGCGAGTCGCAACATGGTTATCGGAGTGTGATCGTGTCTCAAGGCCAGCATCTTGTCTCGAAGAGAGCGGCATTGGATTTCTTGCGGTCTTGTACGGAAACAGCATCTTGTGGGGATGATGTGTTGTTCGCTGCCATGCTATTAGTACTGGACCGACCACTTCCGAGCAATCTACTGGCACTGCGCAGCTCACATAAGATATTCTGTCGATCTCGACCATCCTGCTGTAGTCCACATCGCCAGTCTCAGTCAAAGCTGGAGAGGCAGGGCGAATGCCATGACGTGGCAGGCGAGTCGGGTAAGGGTAGGGGGATCTCGGGCGCTGTATCCTGGCCTGGTAGTCCTGGAAGTACTGGCTTCCGTTGGGCCGCGGCGTAAAATAGCCTCTGGGACCGCAACTGGTCATCGAGTACGACCTCGGCCCATAGTCATCACATGGGGTGGTGAGTGAGCTGGAAAGAGACTTGCTGCTGTGGTTCTCCGATCCATACATCGATATTATCTCAGAGGTGCTGTCGCGGTACGAAGGAAGCTGCTTTCGGTCGTCCCGGGCCGAGGGCCTGTCACTGCTTCTGGACCAAGGACGTGGCGGCTGGCGGAGGTCATTCAGGCTTGCTCGGGCTCGCAGACCACTGGGCCTGCCATAGAGTTGCTCGTGGACCCCGGTGACGTTGATGGAGAAGATCCCGATGTTTCCAGTCTCTGTCGTCTTCCTCAGCATGCCCTCTGCAGACGCGCCAGGGTCCAGGAAAGTATGCTCCCTGATGCTCCTGAGTGGCCTAAAAGGGGGGAACTGGTGTACGCAATCGGATCCAGCTCGAGCCTGGGTGGCGTATGAGCTACTTAGCGCGCCATGGCTGGCGGAGCGCCTGGCGACTCGCTGCTGGCTCATTCTGACCGATGGGAGTGGGCAGTCGGACAGGCGATGAGTTCCAACTGACGGGGTTCTGGGAAAAAAGAATACTGGACCACGCGAAGGCGATGCGTGAGCAGATATGTATGATATATGCTTGTGGGATGGACCCTCCCGGCTTTGTAATCAAAATCCAAGATGGCGACGGCGACTCGACGTGATGGCTCGTGGGGGGGAAAGGATTGCAAGACAATCATGATGGTCGAATGCTTCAAGGAGAACCGTTGACCCCGTCGTCAAGGTGGACACAGGTCCCGCTGGGATAAGGCAAAAAGGGAAGGAGTGAGCGGTTGAGGTGCTCCTTCTCCGGCCGAGGCTCTCGATGTTGGGAGGAACAAAAACAGCAAGGAAGGCTGGTTCATACCCCAAAGCAAGCACCAACAGCCATGAAGCGGATCGTCCAGCAGCTTCTCTCTATGCCACAACTTATGCCGCTGACCATGGGGTGGTAAAGCAAGGAGCCGGGCAATGCTATTCGATGTTTATTCCCCAAGTATTTCTTGCCACCGGGCAACGCAGAAGAGGTACGAGGCAGTGCGACATCCATCGACGCGAAGTTGGCCACACCTCCTGGTACACCTTTGCACCAGGGGGACTGCTCACAGTAGTTACATCTCCTGGCCCCTGCCTGTCCCTACCGTCACTGGTAGCACCTGTCCCGCCTGCTACCACAACTCTCTAGTGGCGTACAGGCTCGTAGTCGTCCCGGAAAGCATTTTCTCTCTTTTTGCTGTTTTTTACCGGATAGAGAACTGATATCTTGATCACTGCGTAGATGAGTTCAGCAGGTGCTGTAGCAGCAAGTTGGGGATTCACTTACATGGCGTGGACTGCTATGGCGTCTAATCAGAAGCCGGACAGTCAAGAGAGGAGCGAAGTGCCGAAGTGCTTTTTTGGGTTTTTGTTGTTCTTTTCAGCCTGTAAAGCCAAGCATCCCATCCAGTTCTCGTCCATATACTGGCATGATCACCCCTTGGGTCTGGGGGTTGACTTGGCTGTGGGAGGCATATCGCAATAGCCACTGACGCTTTGTATTACTCATGAGGAAATACCAGAGCTGATACTCTAGTCCCAAATTAACAAAGCCTGCTTAAGCAAAAATCCTCATCTATGCCAAAGACATGGTGACACGGTGATAAGGTATATGACAAGACTGATCATGTCTTGCACAGGTGATAGTTCATGTCGGGAACCATTCGGAGGAGTAGTAGAAAAGTGACGCTGACTTGTGGTTCCTGTCTGCAAAATCGTCCTAGCGCAAGCCTAGAATTACGGGTAGTCATACAGCCTTGCGAGGTGAGCACCAGCGAGCGAAGCAATTGCATCTAGCCTGACAGACAATTGCTTGCCTCACTAGTAAATTCCCTCTTCTCTATGTACACAAGCAAGTAGCTCTTGGGGAGGGAGGTGAATGCTGCAGAGCCTGCGTGACATCTTCACACTCTGGGACCCTGTATCAGTCCTCGATGAAGTAGGACAAATGTCAACTCTCTGGCGTGGCCATTCTCCAAAATGACATCAGAGAAGAGGCATCAACATCGAGAAACAAACAAACCAAAAAAAAAAAAACATAACCAAAAAAGGCGCAGTTAAAGTTAGGAGATACTTAAATGCACTTGCTTGACCATGCAGGATGTGGTTGCCAAATTGGCATAGTATGCCTCTCTTGTTAGTGTTACAGACAAGGCAGGCAGAGGAAGACATCAACCACCCAGATGTGGATAGGATACTTTGCTGTCAGTGCAATAACCCGTCAAGCCACGTTGAGGGTGCGCCTCAGCGGAAATACGGCAACCTGGGTGCATGACCGAGAACGATTTGAGATCCACGGACAGGTACTCCGAAGTTGGAGACAGATAATCCTCTTCTCGTAGTCGCTCGGTAAGCAACGGCAGTTGGCTGAAATGGCACGAGCAGTAACGGCCCAGTGGTTCCGTCAAGAGCGGCTGGCCGGATCTGGCTAGCTGCTGCCCCAGGCCTTGTCCATACGGGTGGGTAGTGATACCTACATAGTACCTAGCTAGGTACTTGACTTTATGTGGTGCTGCACCCTGGGGCAATTAAGGGTGTCATCATGGAACGAACAGCTGCTCTCACCACCTAGGTGCCCACTCAGAATATCAGAGGAAGAAGCCAGCAGTCATAATCAGACAGGTCTATCACTTAACCTAGGTACTATGGTAGACTTGAGATTGCTAAAGGTGAATTACATTATGCATCCCGGGGTCTGCATGGCCGTTAGTCTTTACCAGGTACCCGTCTAGGCAGACGGAAGTCCAGCACCAGAACAGCAGCGCTTATTCACAGGGGCCAGAATATGGGATTTCTTAATACAGCAACATTCTTGCAGGTCTCTCAAGGATTCTCCATGGTCCAGGCAGGCTACAACCCCCTGCTTGTGAAGTGGGACCAGTGGCAACTAAGGGTCCTAGGTTGACCCTCCAGTAAGGCTAAAATGGGGGCATACCTGACCCGCCAAGAGCTGGAGGAGCTGGTGAATTGGAAAAGACACCTGTTCAATACACCAGGTAGCCTTTGCTGCGCTTAGAAATCGCAGGGGGCCTTGTCCACCCTGCCCCATCTTATCAATATCTTTTATCCCAGGCTCCGTAACATCTACGCTTTCATCGCTTCCCTTCCTCCCTCAGCTTCTGGCCCTTCACTGAAGAGGATTGTTTCCACTCTTCTCTTCTAGCCATTCACTACGAAATTGCTTTCACCAGGCATATTTTTTATTGTCTGGACTGTTCGCACATTTCGGTTGCTCCCTTACCCCGCCAAGCAGCAAGTGGCTTAGAACACCAGCTTCCCAAGGTATGTTGTCAACTTGTCTGCCAACTGACCCTGCTCTATCCAGCACCAGAACGCGCCTCCCTGTGCCCTCTTCTTCCCCCAGCTTCCCACTCACAAAGCATTGCACTTGCGACCCCCACTGGCCAGCAGGTCCGTGACACACACACACACACTAACCAATACTCTCGCTCTTCAGAAGCAGCACCACACATACCAAAATGCCTTCCGTCCGGAATGTGGCCTGGGGCCTGCTCGCAGCCGCCGCAGTTGCCACTGCATCAGACGTCACCCAGCTGAAGAAGGACACCTTTGACGCCTTCGTCAAGGAGAACGATATCGTTCTTGCAGAGTGTATGTTGCCTCCCTGAATACCCACTGTCTTGGTTCGACAGCTCACAAGACCGCCTCAGTCTTCGCACCATGGTGTGGCCACTGCAAGGCCCTCGCCCCAGAATACGAGGAGGCCGCCACGACCCTGAAGGAGAAGGATATCAAGCTCATCAAGGTTGACTGCACAGAGGAGTCAGAGCTCTGCCAACAGTACGGTGTAGAGGGATACCCTACCCTCAAGGTCTTCCGTGGCCTGGACAATATCACCCCGTACAAGGGCCAGCGCAAAGCCTCTGCGTAAGCCTACCCACTTTTATGCCTTTACCCCAGTCCTCTCACGGTTTACTAATCATATGCTGTCTAGTATCACCTCGTACATGATCAAGCAGAGCCTTCCCGCCGTCTCCATCCTCACTACCGACACCCTCGAGGACTTCAAGAAGGCTGACAAGGCTGTCCTTGTTGCCTACTTCGATGCCTCAGATAAGGCCTCCAACGAGACCTTCACCAAGGTCGCCGAGAAGCTCCGCGACAACTACCCCTTCGGCGCAAGCAGTGATGCTGCGCTCGCCGAGGCTGAGGGCGTTACCGTCCCCGCTGTTGTTCTGTACAAGGACTTTGACGAGGGCAAGACCGTCTTCTCTGAGAAGTTTGATGTCGAGGCCATTGAGAGCTTCGCAAAGACCGCCGCCACCCCTCTGATTGGCGAGGTCGGCCCTGAGACCTACTCCGAGTACATGTCCTCGGGCAAGCCCCTGGCCTACATCTTCGCCGAGACCCCCGAGGAGCGCAAGGAGCTCAGCGAGGAGCTCAAGTCCATCGCCGAGGCCCAGCGTGGTGTTATCAACTTCGCCACCATTGACGCCAAGCAGTTCGGCGCGCACGCCGGCAACCTGAACCTCAAGGCCGACTCATTCCCGGCCTTTGCCATCCAGGACACCGTCAAGAACCAGAAGTTCCCTTATGACCAGGAGAAGAAGATCGTTGCCAAGGACATCAAGCAGTTCGTTGAGGACTTTGTCGCCGGCAAGGTCGAGCCCAGCATCAAGTCCGAGCCCATCCCTGAGACCCAGGAGGGCCCTGTCACTATTGTTGTGGCTAAGAACTATGAGGACATCGTCAAGGATGACACCAAGGATGTCCTGATTGAGTTCTATGCCCCCTGGTGCGGTCACTGCAAGGCTCTTGCTCCCAAGTATGATGAGCTGGCCACCCTTTACGCCAAGTCTGAGTTCAAAGACAAGGTCACCATCGCCAAGGTCGATGCCACTGCCAACGACGTCCCTGATGAGATCCAGGGCTTCCCTACCATCAAGCTCTACGCTGCCGGTGCCAAGGACTCTCCTGCTACCTACAGCGGCTCCCGCACCATTGAGGACCTGATTGACTTCATCGCTGAGAACGGCAAGTACAAGGCCAAGGTTTCGGTCGCTGAGGAGGAGACCCCCGTCGCCCCTGCGGCTACCGAGAAGACTGAGGAGGCCAAGGAGAAGGAGACGGAGCACGATGAGCTGTAGAGAAGTGGTTTGTTATGGTGGTTTGATGCCTGGGATAGAGAAGGTTTGGGATTTCGATCTCTGGATTGGTTCGTTCGGATTGTTTAGGGAATGACGGTCACGATCAAAATAGTCAGTTGTGGCGCATGCGATAATGGGATCTTTTTTATGTACTGAAAGATTGCTTCCTCGTGCCTTGCACAAAGTTCCCGCTGATATGTTGCCACTGTTGTGCTGGTCTGCGTACAGCATCGCCTCGACCGCCGTCGTATGCGGCATGTGTGCTCAGAAGGGCTGTAGGCTGGGCCAGGTATACGTGTCGTTAATAGCAGGTTAGCGATCCGGTGACGCCGTGGAGAAGCTTGTACATGTAAAACATACACAGGGGAGAAAGTTCCTAGGGCTAGGTATCTGGGGCGGCCCACGCGGCGTGGACATAGCTTTAGGTCGGTCCGTGATAGTTGATGTCGTGGTGTCTGGAGCCTGGTCGACCATCTGGTCCGAGACGTCATGTTGCTGCCTCATGTACAGACGGTTGCCGGGCTATTTAGGAGGCGAATTGTTTGTGCAGATTGCTGGAATTTAAAACAGAACGTACGTACGATAACCGGCTGCCAGACTTGCATAGCTGCACTGATGAGAGCTCCGGGAGCTGCATGTATGTACCTAGGTACGCAGGAGACCCCCTGCAGGTAAACCCCAACAAGGCCATTGGCCAGGCGCCCCCCACCACATCTGGGGGCCGCGGTGACGTCTCAGGCGTCAAGCTTGCGGAGACACGCTAGCTACCCTGACTTGCACCTCGAACCCCTTCCCTTCTCGACCTCTCCCACCCTTGCCGACCTTTCCACAGACGAGACAGCCTGCCCAAGATGGCTGCAAGACTATCGCTGCTCTCATCGGGAGCCCGCGCCCTCTCCTCGACGGGCGGCGGCGCCCTAGCCCGACGATCGTTCCACAGTTCTGCCCCGAGGCTCTACGCCGCGCCCCTGCCTCCCAGCCGGCCCATGGGAGCTTTCCGAGGAGGGTCAGTCGCGTGATGGCGCCTTGCCGGAGACGATGATGTTAGAATCGTATGCTGACACAGAGGGGCATTAGATTGTTTGGTTTCCTGCTCGGTGCGACGCTCGCCGGCTCTGGGACATACTACTACGTCCTGCAAGACTACAAGGCGTCAAACGAGCTGCTCCAGGACGACATCTATGTGCGTTGTTTACATTGATGATCCTCCTCTTCATACCGAGTCCTCGGACACGCTATTTATTGCCCACGCAAATCCCCCCCCCCCCCCGCACCATAATCGTCGCTTGCCTCGCACGTCCAAGCGGTCCGGACCCAAAGCGAGATGGCTAACCCTCTGTAACGTACCAATGTAGGCCCTGCAGGCAGCCACGCAGCGGATGAGCAACTACCTGACCACGCTCGAGGAGAAGATCGACACGATGGAGAAGAAGAAGAAATAAGGCATGTGCGGACGGGTTGGGTCGCGTCACATCCGCGAGCTAGGGTTGGAGTGGCGAGGATAACGAGGCTGTATCAATCAAAGCGGAGCACCTAAGCATGTCGTAATGCGCCACACGCAAGTCGGAGTTCTATTCCACAAGTCATAGTCTGTCCCATTGAGCCGTGTGCAAACAGAGGCTGGTCTACGTGTGAGTTTGGAGTCGTCTCTCATGTGTTGTTGTCTTTTATCCGCTTCCAAACGAAGTAGTGGAAAATTACCCTACCAGAGGGGGGGGGGGAGAACAGAAAAGAAAAAGGACCACTCTGCTGCAGAGCTTCTATTGCAAGAAACATATGACTGCTTCGAATAGCCCATGTTTGTTGATTGGGCCATCCATGTTAGTCGTTTCCAGGCATAGATGCTGAAGCCCATCCACGCCCGAGCTTGTCATGCAAAGCCCACAGCGGGTCGGGCTTTCTGCCGAGCGCGGGCCGACGCTGTCAAAAAACATTACTCCGTACAAAGCCCACCCTCCCCCGAGCTCAGCCTTCCTGCACTCAACCTCCTACACACAACCACACGCCTCCCCCCCAAACCCCCACAGCCATGAACACCTTCGGCGTCATCGAGGTTGCGAGCGCCAAGACCACCAACGCGCCGGGCTGGGCCTACGTGCCGGACACGGGCGCCACCGCAACCCCGAGCCAGTCCGTCTCGGCCGTGCACCTGCACGTCAACCGCAACAAGCGCGCCGCCCGCAACGCGAACCAGGCCGCGGGCTCGTCGGCCAACGCGCAAAAGGGCATCTCGGCGCGCCGCGACGCCAAGGTCCAGAAGGAGCTTGAGGAGCTGCAGCGCGACAGCCTCGGGGGCCGCGACGCGCAGATCCCCATACCGAGTGGCGGGAGGGACAGGGACGGCAAGATCAGGGGCCACACGCCCAACGTGAGGAAGATACTGGCCAGCCAGAAGACGTTTGCGAACCACCTCGACGACTTTGAGGCATGGAGTCGGACGCAGGGCGAGGCCCCCGTGAGGAGCCAGGCCCAGAGCCTCGAGGGGACACCCGCGCCGCCTGGCCCATCTACGGGTGGCAGCAGGAGGCCGCCGGCGGGGGCTGCTGCTGCTGCGGCGGCGGCGATGAAGAAGGCAGGCGCGTCAAAAGCGAAGACACCCGCCGGTGGCAGCAAGAAGCCCGCCACCCCAGTGTCAACACCAACAGTCGACGCCGACGTCACCATGACAGACGCACCACCAACATCAGCAGCACAACCCGCCGCCGAGCCCGAGTCCGAGATCCTCACGCCCTGCACGCGGTTCCAGGCCCCGCCGTGCGCCGGCGACGACGACCCGCTCCTGGAGTCGTGGCTCCCCCGCTCCCGACGGACGACGAGCTGCGCGAGCTCCTGCGCGCCCCGCCGCTCAGCTACCACCAGGCGCGGGGCGAGTGGGCCGAGGACGACAGGCGGTACCCGCCCCGGCAGTTCTGCGACGTGTGCGGGTACTGGGGCCGGGTGCGGTGCATGAAGTGCGGGGCGAGGGTGTGCGCGCTCGACTGCCTGGACGTGCACCGCGAGGAGTGCGTCACGCGCTATGGCCTGTGATGTGAGCCAGAGATGAGGGGAGGGAGGGTGTGGTGTGGTGACGGGCGTGTGGGTCGGCACCCCTGGCTGGCTATTTGGCTTGTTTCGACGGTGCAGGTTTTGCCCGTGCAGAACGGAGCGTTTATTTATTACTGTGATACCCAATAAATCTGATGGTCTCTCGCCGGGGCAATTTCCCCTTTACAACTCGACATTGCGCTGGCAACTCTTCAGAACTGAGACGTATGCTCTCGCTTACGCGTCGGAACAAGCGTGAGAGGCAGACCTTTGATCACCGAGCAATTGCCCCAGGGTCCTGCTGTGACGTTTCACGAATCTAGGCCGTCGCGACGCCCGGAGATTGTCGGTGGACGCCATACTTGGCCGCCGAAGCGTGGTCTCCCTTACCTCACGAACAAATTACACTCGGTTAGTGCTGCGCGCCCTGTTTCCTCATGAGCAAGCCAAGGAAGGCCGGGCTGCCTGCCCATGGCCGCCGCCCAGATCGCAATAAAATAAACCTTACAAGTGCTTTGAAACATTGAGATTAGGCGGCAAGACACAAAGTCAAAAAAGAAGTAATGTGATTTGCCAGTTAGTGGTCCATATCAGTTAGTAGTCCATTTTTACCAAATCAACCATCATACATTAGAGTAGCATCCCTGTCACTCACAAAAGCAAAGGCAAAAAAAAGGAACCTTGGCTTGTTTGTCAACATCGTGTAAGATTTGGGCCTCCGCAGAGACAGGTATCTGAGTAGTTTGTGGCTGATGTAGCATCACCGCCGGTAGCAGAGTGGTACGTCAGGTCTCCCCCCGGGGTCTTGACCCAATTTCCTGCCTGGTTTTTTTTTTTTTCCCCTCGCCAGGGGGAGAGGAGCCAGCCACAAGCCCCAGGTGCCCAAGTAGGAGTTGCCAAACCCCCCGTTCCCATGGCCCACACCGAACGCCGCCCTATAGCCTTGTCCCTAGTGCGCACTGTCGAACCTTGCCCTGAGGTCGGTAGAAGTGAAAGCTGGCCGGGGCCCATGGGGGACGTGATGCCGCCGCCCCAGCCTGTGCGGCGGGGGTGGAGAGAGCACCTGCCCCTCCTAGGCACCTTGCCATGATGGACGACAGAAGCTCATGTCGTCGTTGTTAAATATGTCGATCCCGCTTGCGCGTCCTCGCGCGCCGCCCCCTCCACCGTCCTCAGCGCTTGGTCTCCAAAGCCGGGTTCTCCAGCACGAAGGCGACGTCCCCGGAGGTTGCGCCGCCGCGGCACGTCGCAGAGAGGCTCCCCGTCGGGCACACTGAGCGCGCGGCGTGGACGCACTCCTCCCACTTGACCTTGGAGATGTTGATCTTGGCGCCGTCCTGCACCGCGGTGAGGGTGAACTTGGCGGTGCCCCTGCGGCCGACCGTGGTGGCCGGAGACCCGCCGCACTGGGACGTGGAGCCCGAGATGCCGTTACAGATGGCGAGCTGGGCTGCGTTTTCCTCATGGAAGATGATTTTCCTGTGGTGATTTGTCAGACACGGCTCCATGAGAGGAGTGATGGGGGCAGCTGAATCAAGAGCTTACTCCTCGGTGTTCCAGCAGCGCACGTCTGTTACGGCGTCTGGGTTGAGGGGGGTGGCCCGCCGGAGTGCCAGAATCTCCAGGTGCTCTACGGTTCTGTTAGCATATCGTCACAAACAGCGCCTCTCACTCAGACAGACATACCTGGGGGAACGCTCCAGGGACCTGGCGCAGCCGCACTGACCCCGGCCAGGACCACCAAGGCCTTGATGATTGCAGATGCCGAACGCATTATGATGGTATGTGAATAGACCGGTGAGATGGGCAGGTGATCTTGGTCCTCTGTTTCTCCAAAAGGTTCGTCCTTTCGGATGGAGGCAGAGAATGGGACGGAATTGAAACGGGTTGGTGTGAGTGATACAGCGAGATATGTCGACACGGTCGGACGGGACGAAGAGAGCACACGAGGAAGTAGAAAGTTTTGTGCTGCAGTTCGATCAATGTGTTCCCAGAAGAAAGGACTGAACGATCACAAAACCTGTGAATCAAGAAGAGAATGGTGTCGGCAAGCTGAGTGAGGTACCGTCGCAGCGAAGTGAACGAAGATGAAGGTCAGAACAGGCACTGACAGAGTTGGAGGTTTGACGTCCGCCCTCTCGCCCTTATACAAACCGAACAACTGTCTGGTCTCATGAATATTGGTCGAAAATAGATAGGCCGAAGGACATATTGGCCGGGTTCACCAGGCACACACACCATATTATCCCTACCTCGGCCGGTCGTGCGCCGGGGTTTCCAAACAAAGCCCAGCGGTCGGCACCGCATCGACTGGGAGAGTGGTCCTCCCACGGTAGCCCTCGCAGCCCTCCCACCTGCCGTCTGCGAAGGGAGCCCGAGCCACCCGGGCGTCGAACGGTAAGGGCAGACCCCAGACAAGGGTGGTGCGCGCGAAGGCGCTGCAACCTTAATGCTTTTGGCAAGCCTTAGGTGGTGGAGTTCCCCACCCAGACGTTGAGTCTTGCGTGGGGTTGCGATAGGGTGGAAAGGGAGCAGAAGAAAAAGATGAAACAAGCCAGAGTGGGCGTCGGCAGCAGATCCCAGCCAATCGCTTCAAGAACCACAGCAGCACCCCGGGTGACCTCGAATCTTTTTGGCCAGCAAGCAAGGGCAACCGCACTGGGGCAGGTGCGCTCTTCTTACCGAGACATATCATCAGCCTTGCTTGCTTCTCTATATTGGTTGGCATCACGCCATGGTCCAAGGGACGAGGGGGGGAGTGCTGATTATTCCAAGTGCAGCAGACCTATCGGCAGGCGGGAGGTTGATCATTTTCTGTCTGACCCTTGCGTCAACGTCTGTCTTGCCATCGGGCCGCGGGCACAGGCTTGCCGTGTGGCGGCGTATTGCCAACACGCCGCGTGATAACTAGAGCCTCAGTTCTGTTGGGCTTGGCCTTGATGGCACGGCGTGTACCGCCTGCTCGTCTGTGCACCATTTGCGCCCCATCAAGAGCAACGGCAGTACTTCATCCGGTGCTTCGGATGGCGAAGCCGGGACGGTGGGACGGCGAGCTGCCTCAAGAAAATGTGGCTTACTCGTTTGGGGAGCCGTTCCAAGGGCAGCCTCGCACATACCACCACCCCAAGCAGCCCCCCCCCCCTGCTGCGGGTCCAGAAACACAAGAAGCACGCTCCACGGAACAGGATCTGCAGAGGCTTGTTCTATGAATGTCGAAGATCATATCGAGCACCAAGCGAGGTGTTCTCGTGGCGCTTTGAGGACATGACTCGCCTCCTTCTCATGCAGTCGCGTTCGGCACTCTCGCGCAGGAAGTCTTTGGTGTCCGACACGTCGTCCGCTCCTCTCATCCGGATGCATCTTTGCGCTGCCCACAAACCCCACAGGTCCCACAGTCTCCGGCGTTGAGATAGGTGCTGTCCTTGCACGACGCATTCTTGCAACTCCATGAGCCCGGCACGCTTGCGGGATCCAAAACATTGGAGCACATGATGCAAGTTGCGGCGTACGCCTCGTTCCGAAGCGAGCACGCCGTGCACGTCTCACCTGCTGGTGCATGTTTGGCGGCCCCACGGGTCACCGCAGCAGTTTCTATTTCCGTGTCGTGAGGCTGTGCCCCAGCAGCCTTCATGCTCGGGGACTGCTTGCAACTAGCTTTGGGCTCAACCTTGTCAGCGGCCGGGTAGGGCTGATTGATTAATTCTCCTTTCGGAGCTGAGGGCTCAGCTGACGTGCCAGGGTTCCTGTTGCCACGATCGGTCTGGTTCTTGCTCTTGCTCTTGCTCTTGCTAATAAATCTCGCCATAGAGTTTCGCAACTCAGTCAACTCGTTTGCTGCATCTCGATCGTCGGGGTTCTCGTCACCACAGACCTGAACCATGCCGTGGCCCTTCGTGTCAAGGAGTCTTTGCCCGTTCATGTCGACGGCGTCAGCCGCCCCTCCTTCCGCATCTTCATAGTCACTATCGCTGGCGGTGCCGCCGTCGTCGTCGTCGTCGTTGTCGTCGTCGGTCCTCCCTCCGCTCGCGGGCCCCTGTTTCTGTTGGTCGAACCTAGCCAGCGCGGCAGCGGCCCTCAACTCCCTCCCCCTCTTGCTCTGCGCAACCCTCGGGGCTGCTTGCGTGGCGCGGCCCTTCTCCAGCTGCAGCTTGACGTCCTCATCGGCGCCCAGGGCGACACCGTTCTTCCCGAACTTCTTCTCGATGCGCCTTTGCTTCTTCTCCTGGTATGACAGATCCGGCTTGGCCTTCCTCTTCCTCCGTCGCGATCTGTAGGTCCCGCCACACAGGTGCTCCGGCAGGTCCTCACCAGCTGTGACCGTATCCCTCTCAAACTCTCCGGTGCTCAATAGCGCGCCTCGTCCCCACAGGCCTTCACCTGTGTAGCCCTTGGACCGCAGCACGCGCATTTGCTCTGCATACTCATTGCGGACCTTCCAGAAGGCCCGGCTGTGGTTCATCTGGCGGCAGTGGGCCAGCTCGTGCATCATCACCATCTGCACGTAGTCGAAGGGCAGCCAGTGGCCCGATCTGGACTTGAGCACGAGCTGGATGATCTCGCCTGCATTGAAATTGCGCCCAACAAATTCCGGGTTGGGCTCATACTCCTCGAGTGTGGTGACGGAGAGATGATGCTCTTTCATTATAGGGACTGGACGTGACTGTCAGCGTGCTGTGGTTTGCCAGTGGGGAGTGACTCGAGCAGTATGTACGGCATTGTGCGGCGATCCGTTCGAGGAAGTCCTGCGCGATAGCCTCATCTTTACCCTTTAGAGGCTTGATAAAGACCACCCTCTCGTTTGGCTGCGTCTTCTTGGCATTCATGCGCTGGATGCCCAGAGGCATGTCGACTGGTGTGATGGCGTCACGACTGTCACGCCAGTTATTACCAAATATCTGCGAGCAGGCGGCGTTTGAGTAGAGTTCGAAGGAGCGAGACCACTTTACAAAATTGACTGCACCATTCAGCCGCAGATAAAATGGACCGAAAGCGAAAGGCTGCAGTGCTACGTTGAGGCGTGTCGAGGTTTGCCCAAGGAGGGACGGGATTTTGGTGGCAAACCCTGATTAACCCTGGCTATCACTGCCC
>NQMI01000115.1:131969-152654 GCA_002270565.1 Stenocarpella maydis
CCCCCCCCCCCCAACAACAACCGTCTTCGGGATGCCCCTTTCACCAATAGCCCAAATGCAAGCCATCATGTACTTTTCAAAATGCTCCTTGTTGCATATTGAGCAAGGCTCTGCATATTATTGCTCAACTAAAGAGGGAACAGTTTCTCTGCCATCCAATAACCACCCAGTCCGAAGTCTGCAAGGATAGATTCTAGTCTTTGCTGCACGAAATTCGGACGTAAAGTCAATATGCTTCCCTAGATATCGGTAGTTGAGGACACAGCATCTCCGGCCACAACGAATCTAGGAATATGCAGCGGTAAATTGGCAGGTGCTATATGTATCAATACCAGATTCTCTGCCCGAAGACCCACTATAGATATACCAGCAACGTAGGATGGTAACAAGATAGAAAAATAAGCACAGCACCCAACCGGACCGAGCAAGCCCATATATGCCCGCCAATCTACCTCCGCCTCCCAGCGCCGCCGCCGCCGCCAGAACCACCAGCCTCGCCCTTGTCAGCCAGCGAGACCACCTCGCCGATCCCCGCGGCCTCCTGCTCGTCCTCGAGCGCCGTGATCTCCTCGCGGCAGTCCCACCACTTCTCCTCGCTCAGCTCGAACGCCTTGGCCTTGATCTCCTTGACGGTCAGGCTCTCGGGTTGGATCCCCTTCCACCGCAGGCTCGTCATCAGCACCTCCTGCCACTCGGCCGACGTCCGCTGGAAGAAGTCGCGCCGCGACTCGAACGGCCGCGGGTGCGGCAGGCCGTCGTCCACCGAGGTGGCCGTGTTGTCCGCCTCGGTCTCTTCCTCCTCTGATGTGGCGGTTGTCGAGGACGGCGCCGTGGAGTCTGTTCCGGCGTTGGACACTTCGTCTTGCTGTTGTTGCATTTTCTTGCGCTTGTTCTCCGCGTACTTGGCGCCCCCCCCGTCGGCCATCTCGAAGTCCTCGTCCTCGCCTTCACCGTCATCCATGTCTTCGTCCTCATCCTCGTCCCCATCGTCCTCGTCGTCCTCCGACTCGATCCAGTCCTCCTCAGACTTCCTGCTGAAGATCTCCTTGCACCCGTCCATCTTGCCAAGGTCGATCGCGTACATGTCGTCAAACGTGAACTCCCGGTCCCCCTTCTCAAAAGTCCCCCCGTAGATGTAAAGCACGTCGTCCTGCACCGCAAGCTGGGCGTTGAACCGCGGGTGCGGCAGCTCGTGTGAGACTGGCATCTCCCGCACGGGCGCCTCCCCCTCGCTGCCGTCCCCGGCCCCTTCCTTCTCGTCAAGCTCAATCTCGCCCGCGTCCCCGACAGGCCTTCCCGTCTCCAGCGCCGCGAGCTGCTTCAGCAGCTCCTCCTCCTTGGCCGCCGCGCGGCCCCTCCTCCCGACCCTCTCGTCGTTCCCGCCGGCCCCCTTCTTCGGCTGCCGCGGCTTCCGCAGCGCCAGCTGGAAGAACCGGTTCCGCTCGACGTTCCACGCGAAGAGCCCATTGAAGAACTCGCTGTCCATGCCCTCCTCGCTCTCCTCGATGTCGTGGACGC
Source organism: Stenocarpella maydis (assembly GCA_002270565.1). Classification (NCBI taxonomy): domain Eukaryota; kingdom Fungi; phylum Ascomycota; class Sordariomycetes; order Diaporthales; family Diaporthaceae; genus Stenocarpella; species Stenocarpella maydis. The sequence continues at coordinate 133,488 of NQMI01000115.1, forward strand.
CCCCAAACATGATGCCCCGGCCCTTGTGGTACGCCATGGTCGCCCCCGCGCGCTTGGGCTCCGGCGCGTTGGCAGGCCTCTTGCGGCGCTCCCACCGCACCGTCGGCGGCGTGTTGGGCGGGGAGTCGGCGGGCGGGGCCGTGATGCGCAGGAAGAAGCAGTCCTGGTGCACCATGGGCTTGAGTGCGCCGCGCGGGCCCTGCGCCCCGGCCTTGCCGCCCTTGTTCGCCACCGCCGCCGTCGCCTTGACGCGCGAGTAGCCCCCAAACAGCACCGCGCCCTGCTCGTGCGGGAGGAAGGTGAAGCTGGAGCGCGCGTCGGGCTTAAGCTGCGCGGGCGGGAGCACGGGCGAGATCCACGAGAAGTTGACCGTGTCGTATAGCCACAGGTCCGCCAGGTACTTGGTCGCGCTGGAGGTGTCCTGGAACCCGCCGAACAGCACGATGTACTGCTTGTAGTAGGTCATGCGGTGGCCGCTGCGGGCGGGCGGTGTCTTGCCCTTGAACTCGACGCGGGTCCACTCGCGCGTGGCCGGCTCCAGCCGCCAGAAGTCGTTGTAGTGGTAAAAGGTGCCCTGCTTGGGGCTGCTGAACTCGCCGCCAAACAGGTAGACGTACTGGCTCTGGTTGCCGCCGCGGCACCAGGCGTGGCCGGAGCGCGGGAGGGGCGCGTTGGGCGACGTCACCGTCTTCCACACGTCCCGGTCCGTGTTGTAGATGTGCAGGTCGTTGAAGAAGGTCGCCAGCGCCCCGTTGAAGTACTCGCCGCCGAAGAGCAGGAGCTCCCTGGGGTTGCTGGGCGACGCGAGGAAGCACGACGCCGCGCGCGGCTTGGGCGGGCCCTCGGCCACCACCTCGGTCACCTTGAGGAACTGCTCCTGCTGCCTCTGGTACTCGGCCAGCACCTCGTCCAGGTCGACATCCTCTGCATCGCTGTCGTCGACCTTGGAGGCCTTGTTCTTTGCCTTCTTGTCCGCCTTCTTCTCCTGCCTTGCCTTCTTCTCGGCGAGCTTGGCCTTCTTGTCGGCACCCTTCTTGTCCTTCTTGCCCATGATTTCAGATGAATAAAAAAAGATCAGACCACCCACGGTTTTCTTCTTTGTAACAGTAATCAGGGACCGATGCGGACTGCTGATCAAGGTTGTGTCGCCCGAGATGTGCCGGTGAGGTTGGAAGGCGGGTTATGTGTTAAGGACGGAGAAGCTCACCAAGCAGAAATTTCGCCCATTTTGGTTCACGTGCTCATGCACTTCTCCATCGTAGTGGTGCTCAATTATACACCAAGAAGGGGAATTAAGTACAACTAGCCAGGACGATCTACATGGAGGAGTAAGCTACCGTCACTGCACCTTGAATTATAGAGCTGAGTGACGAGGTTGAGAGGTGGTTTTGGAGGGGCAGCTGCACGAGCACTCGGTCGACCTTCGCTTAGAGCTCCATTGGGAGGGGCAACCAGAGGAACGACGTGTGAGAATCTGATTATTCTACGATTCCAAGGCCACTTAGATCTTCAGGTCAAATCGGGGCATACTGAATTTGAAATTCTGAGAATATATATGTACCGAGAAAATCCAGCAAAACAACCAGCCCAGTACATGGCTGGCTCCACAGACAACAGCATGCGCTCTCGACAACTTACTGCTTGCCTAGAGGATATATCGCCAGTGCAATTTTTCCCGCTTTCATGAATTCGTAAATTTTACCCAGTCTCCCAAATCAGGTCCGGAATGATGCCTCTCCACCCAGCCGACCCCTTAAAACCCATCTATAATGCCATCACCGGACCCCAAATAAATCATGACACTGTCGCGTAACCGTCCACCTTGAACTCCGGTTGATCGAGTCTCTCACATGACTACACATTTCTTGTCCTTCTCTGCCTCGGCCGCACCACCGAGATTGTACGTCCTCCTATTCCGACCTCTCCCGGCCGTGGACCATGTTGCGTCCGTCCAAGCGCTCTGGCTCATCACGTCAAAGTCAGGCCCCTTCTTCTTGTCCCTCTTCGCCTTGCCTTTCTTGCTCTTGCTCCTTCCGGGCCGCCATCCCTTTTTCTTTGCATCAGAAATGTTCTTGGCGGCACTGCGTTCCGCCCGGGACGACCGGCGGTTCACAGAGGACAGCCGAGAGTTGAGACCCGGCCCGGGTGCAGTCGATGCGGCCAGGAAAGACGGGTTGAGCTGTCCCTCAAGCTGTTCAGCCGTGGGTCGCGGCGCGCCTGGGTTTCGGGATGGCCGCGGATGACGAGGGACCGGCGCGAGGATGGTGGGCTCAGTACGTCGTTCTAAGGACTGGCGAGTAGGGCCATCATACGCGCCCGAGACGCCAGTTGGGGTACTGATAATCAAGGGCTGGTCCGGGGACACCAGCGCATGGTCGATCGCGTGGGTCATACTCAAGGGGTCCGACAGAGAACGTGAATATGGATATTGGGGCAGCGGCTGGTTCTCGAGATCCGGCACTGCCTGAGCTGCTCTATGACGGGCGGGCTGGTGTACAGATATCGGCCTGGGCCTCTCACTGTTCCGGCTTGTAGGCACTCTGGGAAGATGGAAACCTGCCGACAGCCTCCTAGATAGACCTGATTGCCTGCCATTGTCAGACACCACAGGCAGCTTCTCCTGCACAGGGAGCTGTCGGTTATGCTGAGCGATCCTATCGTTGGCCGTGAAATGCGTCGAGGGCGTTTGCTGAGTGAACCCCTCCGAGGTCATTGCAGGCATGGCTGAGCGGGGTGGCGGCGGGATCGGCCAGGTCTGCGAATGCACTACAGTCGGATATGAGCCGCCGCCCGTGTGAGGATTCCATGTAGAGTTGGCTGGTGGTGCTCCTTGTATTTGTCTTCCAACCCCTGGCTGTTGCTCTGGAGGCTGGATTGAGCGGGCAGGCGACGTCTGAATGCGAGGAACCAGCGGTATCGTACGTTGGGTTCCAGTATAAGGAGATGCACTTGTCAGCCCTGGTGACGGCTCTGAGCCCGACCGCGGAGTGCTCTGGGGGGTAGCTGGGCTGGCACTCTGCTGTGCGCTGGATGAACGAGTGGCCTGTGGTTGCGGTGTATCAGGGGGCGATACATTGTAAATGTCTTCCTCTTCACGAGAATTGGTGGGAGAGTCGATGTGTGGCCCTTGCCTGGTGGGTATGGTGGCGACAGGATCCGAGAGGGGAAATCGCTGCTGCTGCGGGGCAGTATTTTGAGGATAACGCTGGTGCGAGCCCTCTATCCGATTCGGAGCAAGTGTGTGACGTCTGGAAGGCGGAGATTGTGGATTGCCTGGCACTCTGTGTGCTTGTGGAATAGGCGGAACAGGGGGTAGGTCCCGGTCTGAAGACCCGGGTCCCGCCATGACTACCACCGGTACCATCGAGTGACGCAAGAAAGCGGGTGCCTCCTCGGGGTCTTCCTTCTGATAAGGTGGGGGTGGTGGCACCCAGTTGTCAGCGTCACTTTCGTGAGGGTGCTCCGCCCGTCCATCGGCACGTCGATACTCAACCGGTGTCCCTGCCGCGGTGGTTGGGGTGGTCGGGTTGAGCCGCCTGTGGTTGGCAGCCGCCGTGGCGGCACGACGCAGGGTGGTGATGGAGCGAGGACCGGTGTGAGAGTAAGGAGCGTCCAATGCCTCCTGCTCCTCCATGATCGTTGCCGTCTCTGTCTCTTCGGTAGCTTCCGGGGGCTGCACTGGTCGAGGCGGTGCCTCTCCAATCCGCCGGGGCACAAGAGGGTCGTCGTCATCATCCTCTGGCTCGGTCGCCGAGGCGGGTGTGGGCCGCGCGGCCGTCGTTGCGGCTCTCATGATCGCACTGCGAGGGCCCCGCCTCTGCGCAACGGTCCGCCTTCTGACAATAGCGACCTCGGTAGCCATGTCGCGGTGCTCCTCCTCGAGAACCTCGGGTTCTTCCAGGCCCACCTCGATGGTGACCTCGGCGACACGACCGTCGTCCAGCCCGTAGTCGAAATCGACGAGCGTCAGCCTGCCACCGTCTTCGAAATCTATCCCCTCTTCGTCTGTGATGGGTTTTGCCGGCACAGCACCCTTGGCAGCAATGACCAGACGTTCTTTCAGCGACGAGTCCCCAAAGCCAGCCACCCACTTGACAGTGCTCACGCCGCTGAGCTCAGTCACCTTGAAGCCCTCCACGAAAGTGTTGCGGAGCTTGTCACAGAGTAACTGCCATTGTGGTACCCTTGCCTCCCCAGCTTCCTGCGTCCTGGAGCGCATGGAGCCTCCGCTAACGCGACGGTGGACCCCGCCCTGGTTGGCAGCAACATCTAGATTATTGCTGGACGTATCCGGAACCGCCTCGAGATCTTCAGGCACACCGTACAGCCAGACCTCCTTGCCCTGGAAACCTGCAGAAACCAGGTCGCCGCGGAGAGAAGCTGCTGGCAGAGTGCATGGTATGAGCTTCGCCTGCAGTGGGGTGTTGGGGATGGGCCCGGTGAAGTAGGTGGTTCCATTTCGTAGATCATCGATGCGCACAGCGCGGAAAGTCTCGAAACTGCGGTCATAAGTGAAGGCGTAGGCAGCCTCGTCGTGGGAAGATTCCTGTATAAGCACGGCATGGCTGCAGTCACGGCTGGTATTTGGGAAAAGAATCGAGGTAGTCCACAGAGCACTGATATTGTCACTGGAGAGGTGACTGCCGGGGTCATAGTAAGGCGCTGTCAGGATGACTGTGTTGGGCTGGGCAGACTGGACGGTGGTGCCTAGGATCTGAGTCCCATCGAAGGAGAAGGCGAGGGCATCCACGGCGTCGCACTTGACAGACCTCCTGTCGGTAGGCAGGGCCCCGGAGCCGAGGGACTGAACCTCTATGCCGCCTTCGTAGGCGGCAGCAAGCACGGTGCCGCATGGCGACAGGGCGATGGTGCGAGGGCTGTGGTCGAGTATGATGGACTGTGTGCGCCTCGGAGGTCTCTGGGTGAGGTCGTATAAGTCGACCTGCATCTCACTCAAGAGGACTGCCAGAAGGGAGCCGTCATCATTGACACATGTCGCGGCGGGTCTGCGGAGTATCTTGAGCTCCCTCTCCACTTTCAAAGTGGGACCGCGGAGGTCAATGATGTTGATGCGTGAGGAGTTGTAAGCAAGTAGGAAATGACCCTTTGGCGAGGGACTAAAGGACATGCCATCGCCGCCAGGGCAGGACGAGGAGCTGATGGAGTTGGAGACGATCTTAACGATGGTGTGGTTGGGGCGCAGATAGGCGTCAAAAAGGTTCCGCTTGACCTCCCTGGCGAACAATGTCCTGAGGGCGGGAAGGTTGTCCTGGGCAGCGTTGGGAGGCTTCTTATGACTGGCGGAATATGACGGACATCTCATCAACTGGAGGGCGTAAAGCCGACCCTGCTGGGAAGCACTGCGCCATTTTGAATTGACGAGAATTAAGGAGGCGAAAGAGCTTGGGTCGGCGGCTTCCAGGATTCTAAGACGGGGCAGCTTGTGGTTAGGAAAGCAGACGGCAGAAGAGCGCTGGAGAAGAGAACAGAAAGAGCATGTCCTCACTGCTGGATGATCTCGTCGGGCAACCTGTCGACAGCGGAGGGCTCAGGGTCATCGTCCAAGTCGGCATTGTCCCTGTCGGACAAGATGGGCTGCTTCTCGATCGAGGAGCGCCGCGGGGGCTGGTCGTCGGCAGGAACCTCGTCCATGGCCTGTGACATGGTTGAGAAGAACAGAAGCCGACCGGGTCGAGGGTGGTGTAAGTCACAGAGACGCTGGGGTGGGTAGCGTCCTGTTCAGTCCATGATTTGTGGCACCCTGTCGTGGGGAACTGGTTGAAAGAGGAGGGAGGAGGGAGGCGCCGGTTCTCGGTCTGTGGCCTTTGAAGGTGATGACCGGAGGCACAGCAAAGCACACAGGCTGTGTAACCTCGCGGTGCCGTCGGTTTGGTCTCCTTGGGGCGGGGGTGATGAGGCGGCCAAGGAGCGAAGGAGACGCGAACAAACGTCGAGGCACACAATTCGCGCGGGAGCAACGGACGAAGTCGACGAGACAAGGCGGGTCAGTCCAGCTCAGCGGCACAGTCACAGGCACAAGAGAGAAAGAAGGGCAAGGCAAGGGCAACGATGGGTAAACGGCAAACGAGAATGTATCCTGCACAGTCTAGGACAGTACACCAGATGGAAGCCTGGAAGCCTCCGCACCTACACTAGGCCAATGCGTGGGGAGTCTAGGCCGTGGCGTATGCAGTTGGTTGCGAAGGACGGCGTCGTCCATTGGGCGGGGCCTGATCACTGGGGTGTGCCCTGGAACCGCCCCAGCAGGGGTCCGGACATCTTGTCCTCACTGCTCAGATCCAGGCTGCCACTGTGTTGGACCGCCCTGTCCAACAGGCAGCACACCCGCACGCCTAGGTGGGCTATGCAATCGAGGGTATTTTTCTTTTCTCTTCTTCTCATCCAGTAACCGATTTGAATGCCACACGGTGCTTGTGCGCTTGTGCGTGTTGAAACAACATTTCCGCAGACAGCCAAGGAATACTAATAGTTAATCATACTTGCTGTTGGAAATCATATACTACGTACGTCTAGTGCTGCCGCAGCGCGGCTGTCATCAAAGCAGAGCCTTGTCGATCTTGGTTTTGGCAATCTGCCTCCTCGAACAACCTTGAAACTTCGAACCTGTTTCGGCAATGACCCCCGCAAACTCAAAAACCCAAAAGGAACAGCAAAGGGCCTGCAAGACGTCATTGCCAGCCGGATATTCATTATACTACAACCTAAGGCATATAGATATGTGCCTAGATAGCTCACCTATGTATTATCTGGCACTGATAATGATGAGGGTTTGTGGCAGATACGCAAGGTAGAGAGTTAGAATAGTTGTATCTGTAGCTTGGCTATTACTGACACATTGTCGTGCAGGTCTCCCCACACACTCTAACACTGTATTTCCCTACACTCCATCCAACAACACGCTCGCATACACAAAAAAAAAAAAAGAATACAGCGGACCTCGGCACCCGCCCGGTAAATTGGGAGACGCCGCAACTAATTCCCTGTGCGGTTTGAAGGAATGCGGAAGGATTCTCTAGCTTCCCTCCCCACCCGCTGCACACCTGGGCAGGGAGAAAGGGAATTGTTTCCCATCTCCCGCCTCCCGCCTCGTGTCTCCTGCTTCCCCTAAAAGTCCTTGCCCGAATACCGTCGGCGACGTGTCCTCGGATACTAGGTCAGCATTTGTTGTCAGCTAGCACACAACACCCTCCAGCCTGGGGGGAGTGCCTTCAGAAGTCGTCCCAATCCGACCTAGCGCGGCGCACTAACATTCATTCGTCCCAGCTTGCATGCCTACGTAGTATGTAGTACATCCACAGACAGTACACTATCCGTACTCCTGGTCGAGCCCGAACCAGCTCGGAATCCTCCCTTGCCCCACAATCCCATCTCTGCTTCTATTCTTGGGCACACTAGCCTGCACAGTCCATCTCACCATGTGGCACCGTGGGCACGAACTTCCGACCCAACGCGCCCCAAAGCCCCATCCAACCGCACACGGGGCGTATCGCCTCCGTCATGGCACCTGAGGTCCAGTTACGTGAGACCTGTCTAAGTAGTTCTATCCAGCTGCCGTGTAATCCAACTCACTTCCCTCCATGAGACGCCCTCATTCTCACCTTCACCTCGTCTCCCTTTCACCGACGCCCCCGACATGTTGACCCGAGTCTGGTCCTTTGCTCGCCGCCGATCCCACGACAAATAGCCCCCGAGCATGTGTTGTGGACATCCCAGATAGGGTTGTACATTGCTTTTTAGCCCCATTCCTGCTGCATTCCATTCACCAACTCCATCGCCCCAGGCTGAGGCACTTGAACCTGCCAGTTGCCATCCGAGCGGCCGTGCTGAACTATTCTTGTCATTATTCCCGCTTTCCCGCCCGCTCTCTTCAAGTACACCGCCTCGGCGCTCCCGACCGCGTGGGAACGACATCGTGGCCAGCGGAGCGGGCACAGTATCCGTGTACCACCATAAACTTTTTTTTTTACAAGCTAATTTTTTTGAGATCGAGATGCTGCAAACGGAACGATCCGCCAGAACTCCCACTACCTACTCAGCTATGTTCCGAGCCAATTTGCTCACGGACGACTCGTGCTATCCAGCGGGCACTTCCGCGACAAAACAGTCACCCGATGCCCCGAACTAAACCAACCATATGCTAAACCATGGGTCCAGACCAACTCCAAGACCCAAGCAGCTGTTGTACCCAAGGGCCTCCATAGAAGCTTTGGGCTGCGCGCTGTGGGGATCTGTCGCGAAGGCACCCACCCGAGGACGTGCCGGCCATGCCGGTCATGTGTGCATGTAAATACGGGTTGATCTTCACACGTCTCCATCCAGGGTAATGGCTTAATTTACACTATGGCCTATCGTGTATAGGCCTGCCTGTTGTATCCAGCGCGTAATTGTTTAATTTCTGGTTCATTAAACTCTGGCTTAACCCCCGAGTTTTTGTATGCGAAATTAAGAATTAGGTAACCAAAAGTTGCCTACAGCAGTATATCCCATGAGAGGCAAATCTCGGTGGGATCACATACCATTCTCCAAATTACATATTTACATTTTTGCGGCTCTCACTGATCTTGTTGGGCATATCGGCCGTACTCTTCATAGGTTCTTGTAATAGCGTTCTAGGGGTCGTCCTACAGAGTATTAAAATAGCAGCGAGTTCAAGGATACTTCTATATTATATATTCACATACGCGACGAAGGAGCCGTCCATCTCGGTCGGCGTTGTCCTCATCCACGTCCTCGCCCTGCTCGTGGTTCTCGTCACCTTTGGCCGGAGGTGGTGCCAGTTTAGCCAAACGAGTGTACTGCCGCATCGCCTCCGCGATATCCTCGCCCGGACGCATAAAATCTCCCATGAGGCGGGGGCACATGCTAGTACACCGTCACTCTCACCATACCTGTTACTCTTACAATGCTGATCACTTTCACCATACCTATCACTCACACCATATGCATCCTTGGTTGGACCTAAGTGTCACTTATACCATATTTATACCTAATCTAAGAATATATCATCCAGGCTACTTAATAGTTATACCTGCTGTGAATGTTTAGCCGACCTATTATATACTAAATTCCATGAGTATGGGTACTGGGGGTGGGTACTGTTGGAGTGGGATTTAGTTCTCTAACCCCAGATTTCTGTTCAACCGGGTTCTCGCTCGCGATATCCTTACCGGTGTACCCTGCGATTTGGAGCTTGAAGATCCACCGCCCTGTGAGCGTTGAATACCGTTGCTGGAGTCATGTATGGTTCATTCTGTTCGCGAGACACATGATGCGCAGTAGGCATTCAGTCCCCTTATCGACGGCCTGGCTTATCCTCTTCCTTTCCCCTATAAGTAGCATTAATACGTATTATAGCCCAGAGTTTCCGACAACTGCTGCCCCGTAGCCCTGCATTTACTGAATAAGGACACGTTCAAGTACGAGACGTGTAAGTCGGAGAACGCCAAAGTTGCCGCCAAAGTTGCAGCATAGCAAAAGGAGATTGTGGACCTGAAACCACGATCGGACACAGAAAGCAGCAGAACGACCAACTTATCGGTGCCTTGAACAACCTCACCAACAGGCACAAAGAGTTCAGCAAAAAAATACGACGGAGCTACGGCCAAGATCGTGGGTCTTCAGACGGGGAGTCTCTGTCCGCTGCGCGCCAGCGACGTCGCCGCTGCTAGGTGGGCGCTGCGTGAGTCCACATGTTTAACGTGGGTGGCCCACATTTGGGCCCCCCCCTGATCTGGGCCACCCTCCTCATCAACCATTAAAGCTATTCCCACCCTCAATTATGTTATAATCACACCAAATCTTTATGGGGTTCAGTAGGTAACCTGTAGGGTTTATGTTAGCAGAGCGGCGCAGAGGCGGCACGTGACTAAATTACAATATACAAAGACACTATTCATAAAGAGGGTATAATCAAAAGCTATAAGGCTATCCAGTTAGTAAGACTAAATACTTAGATTAATAACTAAAGAGTCTATTCTATAAAAGCTATCTATTATAATGATAACTATATCCTTATATATTCTAACTCTTCTATTATATTATAAGGGTGGCTTGCTAGGCTTATAGCTAGAGGCTATAAGCTTTATGAGCTAGGCTTAATTAGCTTAATGCTAAATGCTATAAGCATTATAAGTTAGATCCTAACCCGGGCTTAGTGTATCTTATTATCTTGTGTCTATAGGGTTGTATCTAATAGTTAGTCCTAATTATCCTAGGTCTTAGGGTGCCATTATATTAGTTTATAATACTATCTCCCTTCTTATACTTTTATCCTTAAAAGTATTCCATAAGTTTCCTTTATTTATTTATACTTACTATTATACCTTTCTAATTTATTATATTATCTAGAGTTAAGGATTCTTAGGTCTTAAAATCCTCTTATTATTTTGATAAGGTTATATAGTGCAACTTTCTTCTTTATTCTATTCTTTAGAGTACTACTAATATATATTTATATTCCTTTTGTAGCAATTAGGGTATTAAATTATATAAGGTTTCTTCTTAAAATGCTAGTTATTACTGGAAGTATATTAGGTAGTACTAATCTAAATATATTGTTTTGGATATAGATAACTCCTAAGATCTACTATAGATCTCTATATAGTATTAGAAGGTTAAGGATAAACTAGAAGTTGCCTTAAAAGGAGTACCATTTAATAAGGGCTAAGATAGAGCACCTTATTAAGTAGAAGTATATATAGCGTGTGAAGATATTGTGGGCTATTTGTTATGGTTTATTAAACTTAGATGAGCTAGATTATATGGAAAAGAAGGAGACTGGGGCTGAATGTATGCGGATTGCTAAGCAGTCTGCTAAGGTTGTACTTTATAACTCTGTAGAGGAGGCTAGTGAAATGGTAGTATAGAAGGCATGGTTGCATTCTACTGGAGAGGTGGAGGTCTTTAATTGGAGTATAATAGTGGATGAAAATGCTAATTGGTTAAAGTTGCTAGATATCAATAGTAAAGGGAATATACCTATAGGTGGCTTATTTAATATTTGAAGTTCTGGTTAGTTAAGTCTCTTAAGTTATTTAGTAGGCCTGGTAGTTTCTTATGGTTGGTTGAGTGAGGTTGTTTTATAGTAAATTGAGTGGGGAATTGTTTGAGTTTGTTTTTATAGTGCATTAGGTTTTTCTCTAGTTCCTATATATTCTTACTTGAATTATAGCCTTTTCATTTAATAAGATACTCTATTATTCCTTAGTATTATTTTAAGTTTATAATTATTCCTATTTTATATTCCTTATTATATTTATGAATAGTTTTAATCTATATTTTAACTTTTATATTTTAGGGTGCTAGTTTTAGTAGTAAAATATAAAAAACTGGGTATTATCTTATTTTCTAAGGTAATAAAAGTTTATAATTAGTATCTAAGAGTTTCTTTAAAATTCTAAAGGGGCTGATTTTCTTATAGTTAAGTTTATTATTAGGCTGCTTAGTTTTAATGTTTTATTATATAAGGTAGACTTTATCTCTTTTCTTAAGAATTAGTCCTTTAATTCTTTTCTAGTTTATATATTTTATTATTTATTTTTATATGAAAGAAAGTTCTTTATAAATATTTCATTAAATTTATCTAATCTATATTACTTTTTATTCTATTAATTTTGCTAGTATGGTATCTAGTAGTAACTTATAGTATGCCTAAGGCTTGTATCTATAGAGTGTAAAGAAAGGTGACTGTTTAGTTGTACTGGAGGTTGCACTATTATAGGCAAATTGTGCTAGTAGTAGTAATTTAACCTAGTTATCCTATACTTAGTTAATATAGTATTGAAGGTATTATTCTATAATCTAATTAATTTATTCTATTCGTTTATCTGTTTATAAATATATTATTATTAAGACTTTATATTTTACTCTAAGCTGCTTTATTAATAACTTCTAAAATTTTAATATAAAGAGCTTATCTCTATTTAACATAATTTCATATAGCATTTTATAATTACTTATAATAGTTTATAAGAATATATATGTAAGTTTTTCTGCTATGCTGGCTTCTTTTTATGGTATAAAATATATATACTTGCTTAGTTTATAAACTATTATTAGGATGCTGTTATATAGTACTTTAGTTAAGGGTTCTTATGAGAGGGGCAGCTTAATAATGAAGTTTAGATTAATGGATAACTATATAGTTATAAGTACTGGTAGGGGTTTTAATAATCTATATAGTATACATCCAGAGGCTTTATTTTTATTATATAAATTATACTTACTAATAATATTCTTAACTCTTTCTTTAAGGTTGGGAATCTAGTAGTTTTATTAGATCTTTTTAGTAGGTACTATAATTCCTTAGTAGCTATATGCTAGTACTTTATATACTTCTTAGATTAACTTATATTATTCCTTTAGATCTATAGGAGTCCTTTGAGTTTAAAAGTTAACTCTAATTATAGCATTAAGTTTTTAATTAAGGATAAGGCTTTTATATTCCTGAGTTTTAAATCTATTCATTCTATAGGTAAATCTTTATTCTAGCGGTCTGGTCTTCTGCTAAGTGCATCTGCTTTAGTATTCTTAACTCTATTAATATGAATAATCATAATATTAAATTATAATAAGAACTTTATATATCTAATTTATTATTTATTAAGATTCTTGATTATTATAAAGGTTACAAGATTTTTATAATCTATATAGAGCTTAATCTATTTTTTAGCTCTAATAAGATAGTATTATTATTTTTAAAATGCATATATCATTACTATAAATTCCTTATCTGGTATGATATATCTGGTTTCTAGTCCATTAAATTTCTTGCTAAAGTTTATAATAATATATATTCTATCTTAATTATCTTTCTAAGTAAGTTTTCTGCTTGCAGCATTATTTCAGGCATTTATATAGACTTTAAATTCTTTTTTAGAGTTTACTTTTCTTAATATAGGGTCTTTTATAACTTTATTCTTACGTATTTAGAAAGCTTATTATTCTACCTCTATTTATTTAAGTATAAGATTCTTTCTTATAAAATCTATAAGGAGTTTTGGAATATTATTATATTATATAATAAATTATCTATAGAAATTAATATATCCTAGGAATACTCTAATATTTCTGATATCAGTTGGTTTTAGCTATTTTTTTAATTATTTTAACTTTACCTTCTTATATCTTAATTTTTTCTAGTTTAATTATATATCTAAGGTAGTTAACTTTCTAAGAGTACTATTTCTATTTTTCTGGTTCTATAAAGAGGTTTACATTCTAAAGCTTTTATAGTACTTTCTTAATATATTCTTTATAGTCTTTAAGGTTTTCTAAAAAGATAAGAATATTATTAAGATAGGTAATAATAAAGATATTTAGGTATTTATATAAGATATAGTTAATTCTTTCTTAAAATAAAGCTAGTATATCAGTTAATTTAAGAAGTATAATTAATTATTATTTTATAATATTTATAGTATATTCTGAATGCTATCTTCTATTCATTTTCTTTTTTAATTTGAATAAAGTTATATCTATACTTTAAATTAAGTATTATAAATCATTTTACTCCTTTAAGTTAATCTTTAAGTTCCTTAATAAGAAGTAAGGAATATTAGTTTTTAATTATAATATTATTAAGTTGCTAATAGTTAATATATAATTATAGTTTATTATTCTTCTTTAGTATAAAGAAGATTAAGTATCCTGCTAATAATTATAATAGTTTAATAAATCTTTTCTTAAGGTTCTTATTAAGGTACTCCCTAAGTGTTTTAAGTTGTTTTTTATTAAGTTCATAGATGAGTTTAAATTATAATATAGTTCTTAATTTGAAGAGTATCTTATAATCTCATTATATATATTATAGTAATACTATATTAAGTTTCTTTTAGAATACTTTATTAAACTTATAGTATTCCCTTGATATTTATATTAATCTATCTATATTTATCTTTATTTCTTCTTTTAAGTAGAGGAGGTATTATTATATTTATTACTAGTATGTAGTGTGTTAATTGGTTAATTAGGACTTCTAAGGGTTGGTTTATAGTGAACTAAGGTTTTGCTTCTAGGAGTAATAATCTTTTAATTAACTTTAGCCTTTCTATAAGGTACTTAAGAGGTTTAATCCTTCTCTATTCTTCTTAAGCTAGGTCTCCTGCCTGCTTATAGAGGTAACTATAGGTCTACTTAAGTATATTATCTATTTGCTATCCTTAGTAATATAATTCCTTCTTATGCTGTTAATTGTAACCTTTTTCTAGGGAATAGCATTATCTTAAAAGATCTAGCTAGTAGTTTAATTAATTTAAAGGTTTATAATATATAGCTATAAAAGTCCTAAGATTAGTTTATAATATGCTATATTTATAATATTTAGAGTTATAAAAGTAGTATATTTTTAGATTAAGATAAGTAGATAATTAGTCTCTATATTAATTACTTTATTTTTATATCCTACTTCTATGCCTTCTATAATACTAAGTCTATAGGAGTCTTTCTTCTAATGCTATAAGATTTAATCTCTATTAATAATATTTAGTAATATAAAGTTACTTTAAGTACTACCATTTAATAGTATGCTATATATTTTCCTATTAATTCTTGCTTTTAAAATAATATATATATAGCTTTTATAAGTTATATATAGGGATTAGTAATTTATAATTAATTATTATCCCTTTATAAGTAATTATTATCTTTTCCTTATTTTTATCATTTATATATTAAGTATTATTATTTTTAGTTATACTATTATTTTATTTTTTTATGCTAAAGGAGGAGTTTCTTATTTAAGTAGATAAAGCATTTAGTTAACTTATATGCTTATACTTTATTAAGTTCTCATAGGTATCTGAGTGGTAGTTCCCTATAAAGTTTGTTAATTATATAAGTCTTAGTTTTATTATAGCTAGTAATTTTCTAATGTTTAAATTTAAAGTTCTTATAAGTTCTTATAATAGGTTTTAAGTAAAATCTTCTAGGAAAGAAAGATTAGCTAGCTTTTTCCTAAAAGTAAATATAATAAGTGTGCTAGATATATAAGATTTATAAGATCTTGGTATATTTGGGATGCTATAGCTAGAGATAGGCTTTATTTCTAGTTTCTTTAATAGGAGTCTAGTATAGCTCCTTTATAGCCTGTACTAGGGGTATCCCTATAATAGTAATCCTGGTTATACTGGTACTAGGTGTAATAGGTTAGCGCTTTCTTAGGTATTTCTTAGGAGTTTTATTAGAGTTTCTGTATTTATTGTTTTTTTATATAGGGTCTTTATTATTTCTTTAGCTATTATTTCTAGCGCTTAAGTAGTTTAAATTACTATTATTTATTATTATTTTATATAGTGGTCCTTATCTTCTTATAGCTAACTATCTTCCTTATTAAGGTTATTTAGGGAACTATCTAGAGGCTTCTTTCTCTAAAAGATATAGTAAATACTAGTTGTTAAAGTAAGAGGTTTAGTTAAGGGTTCTATATTTAGGTCTAGTATTGAAAACGGGCCAAGAGGGAGAGCGAGAGGACAAAGCCTCCACATATACAAAAAGGCACACATTCTGCTAGAGCCCTGATTAGGCAACCACCTCAAGAGAAGCGTGGAAGGCAAGAAGAGGAGCCCCTGACGCGATAAGAGAGTTATAAGGGGAATAAAGGGTGCCAAAAAGGAGAGGCAGAAAAAGAAGGCATAAGAAATAATTTTATAGTATATATATATATATCAGATAGAAATAATTTTATAGTATATATATATATATCAGATAGATATAAATTTATAGGATATAAAAAGATTGATTCTCTAGGACTAGAAATTTCTTAAAAGTAACGAAGGAGGGCCCCTTTTTATAGCCTTAAGGGGGGGGAATGCTAAGGCTGGTTTTCCTCTGGATTCTGAAATATGCTGGTTCCCCCTAACCCTAGAATATACCCCTCTCCAGATCATTATAAAGAACAAGCAATAGTCCGCCTAAAATAACTAAAATTACTCTCCTTCTCTAATTAGATAACTTACCTGAATTCAGCTCTATTGGACCCTTTGTAGCTCTTGATTCCTAGCCTGCTCATCCCTACTCTTATTTTACTATAATATACTCAGTCTGCAGTCCTTTTCTTTTTACTTAGCTGCCTTCTTATAAGCTTAGGATTGATGACTATTACTAATTGCAGGTATAGGGACCTAGTAATTTGCCTCCTTAGTGCCCACTCACTTGCTTGCATTCCGGTTATACTCCTAAATTAATATAATTCTTATTGTAGTAGGCAATAAGCAATTTAGTAGCGGTATAGCTGGAATAGATAATAGGAATTATAATGAAGACCTTAAGATACCTGATTGCTTAGGGGTTATCCTACCTATATTTATATTTCCTCCTAAAGATATATTCCTAATGCTTGCCTCCAATATCTGCCGTAAGAGAAGTTTAATAGGGTCACCCTATGAAGTCCCGGCCCTACTTTAATCAGGCATTTATAGAGTAGTTCTTGCTTTACTTAATATCTCAAGACTATCTTCTCTATATATTCATGCCCTATCTACTTAAAATAGAGGCTTAAGTATCTTAGACGGATCTTTATAAAGTCTAAGCCTAAATTTTATAATTAGATCCTTTATGGCCGCACTAGGTATTTTAGATATTACGATCGGTAGCTGGTTCTTTAGGTTATTAGGGGGCATGGGAGTTTTACTTAACCTAAAAGTCCGGACGTTAGTAGGCTTTAAAAGATCAGCCTTATTAAATCTTGCTATAAGGAAGCCTAGCAGATTTTATCCCGGCTCTAATCCTATACTAGGTGTAGCGTAATACTTAGTCTCCCCCTTATTCATCCCTAAGATATCAGCCTGAAAGTATATGATATTCTTTCCTACTATTGAAAACGGGCCAAGAGGGCGAGCGAGAGAACAAAACCTCCACACACACAAAAAGGCACACGTTCTGCCAGAGCCCTGATCAAGAAACCACCCCAAGAGGAGCGTAGAAGGCAAGAAGAGGAGCCCCTAACGCGATAGGAGAGTTATAAGGGGAATAGAGGGTGCCAGAAAGAGGAGAGGCAGAAAAAGAGGGCACAAGAAATAATTTTATAGTATATACATATATATTAGATAGATATAAATTTATAGGGTATAAAAAGATTGATTCTCTAGGACTAGAAATTTCTTAAAAGCAATGCAGTGTTATGGACCAACACACATTGGCGGCTGACTACGGCAGAAGACAACCCCGCAGGTCGGGAAGTGGCCCCCAAAAGGAGCGCCCCGCCTGATCCAATCAGTAACGCTACCTTATCAGGGTTAGGGTCAGGGACCCACCACGATTAATAAGATCATTGTTGATTCTATCAAGCAACACTTAATCAATAGGATTACTATTGATACTATTAATAATAAATAAAGAGTTAGAACATATAAGGATATAGTTATCACTACATTAGGTAGCTTTTATAGAACAAACTCTTTAGTCATTAATTTAAGTATTTAATCCTAATATTAAATAGCCTTATAGCTAGTAATTATTATTAAGTTAATAATATTACTTAACAACCGCCGAATAATATATTCTAAATATAAACTATTAATCTTTTAGAATTAATATACTTAGAAACCCCTTTAATTATTATATTTTAATAACTCTTATTTATATATTGCTATATAGACTTTAAGCAATATTATATATAAAACCCTTTATAATATCAGACTCCAGAATAACCACCCCTACCCGCAACCTTCTCCACAAGCTAGATAAACTTGCCAATAATAAGACTATAGACCCCTGTATCCAGGAACTAATTAATAAGGTTGGGCAGTTGCGCCTCTTTATAGAAGGTTAAGCTTAACATAATATGGAAGTTAAATAGCTTCAATAGGAAATCACTACTCTCTAAGCTAGAGCCAACATTATTAATACCCCAATCTAAATAAAGGAACATATTAAGCTTAATACTTTAGCCCCCTATAATGGGACTGCTAAATAATTTTAAATACACCTAATGCAAGTTAGGGCCTACTAGCGCTTCTATAGGCTAGATATGCAGCCTAGTGGAAAAAGGATTATATATGCATCCTCTTTCCTTAAAGGATAAGCTTTAGCTTAATTCAAACCCTACCTAACCGACTTTATTAATGTAGAGTCATTTGAAGCCTGCAAGCTTGAAATGCAGCAGATTTTCAGCAGCTATAAAGGCTATAAAGATGCCCTTAGGTCCCTATTTCAGGACCCAAATGAAGAACGGTAGGCAGAAAGGGACCTAGCGAATTGCAAATAGCATGGTTTAGCAATTAATTATACGGTAGAATTCCAGTAAATCTATACTAAAATTAACTACACTAATAACGCAAAGAAATTTATATTTTACTGCAGATTAAAAAATAAAGTAAAGGATAAACTTAGTAAAATTATAGACTAACCTAATGATTTTTTATACTATATAAAAATGGCTATCTAGATTGATAACAGACTCTATAAATAATGCTTGGAAAAGAAAGAATAAACTTCCAAATGAACTATATTCTATAAGTATAAATCTAATATAGGAAAGAAGTATTAGAAGCTAAGCACCTAGTGGGGATAGCATGCAGGACTTATGGAACTAGATATAGCCTAATATAAGGATAAGAAAAATATTAAATGCTATAACTATAATAAGATAGGATACTTCGCCTTAGAATGCCGGGCTTTAAAGAAAAATAAGGACTGGAAGTTAGTACCTGAAGGAACCTAATAAGCTAATAAAGCTACCCATTAAGCTAGTATAGCTACTTACAATACATAAGGACCACCCAGGTCCAAACTATAATAGGAACTTACAAATAAGTACTATATCTATAGAACAACTATATATAACTAGTATTAGGTATACCCAAATTAAGACCCAGATAAAGGATGCAACTTCTATAACCCTAATAAGGAAGACCTCCATAATAGTCTATACTTCTCCCAATATACTAAGTCCTAATGCAAAAAACATTAGAAAGATAAGGCATAATAGCAGCCTATCCTACTAATGAAGAATCCCTAGAACCCCAAAAAGGCACATGTATCGCTTAGTTGAACAACTTACTTTAACAATAGCTATACCACTTATTATAGTAATAAGGAGGCCACCGGATGGTTTCCTAAGAATGCTTTAGGGAAGCAGGGAAGAACTCTAGCGGTAGAAAATAGGAAGGAGCTCCTGCAGATTAACCCCAGGATAGAAGGAAAACCTAT